>CAUYON010019510.1:0-14170 GCA_963573935.1 Arctocebus calabarensis | reverse complement strand
GGAGAGCTGGCTTAGTTATAGCAAATTTCTTCAGCATGTGGATGTTGTTGAAGTATTTAATTTCTCCATTGTAAATGAAACTCAGTTTAGCTGGATACAGGATCCTGGGTTGAAAGTTCTTTTGTTTTAAGAGGTTAAAAGTCGATGACCATTCTCTTCTAGCTTGAAAGCTTTGATCCGAGAGATCTACAGTTATTCTAATATTCTTCCCCTTGTAGGTAATGGATTTCTTACATCTGGCTGCTTTCAGAATTTCCTCTTTCATATTAACTTTTGTGAACTTAATTATGATGTGCCTGGAGGTTGTCTTATTTGGGTTGGGTCGTGCTGGGGTCCTGAAACTGCTATCTCAATTTCAGAATCTCTTGGCATGTCTGGAAAGTTCTCTTTCATAATCTCATAAAGAAGAGACTCTGTGCCCCGTGACACCACTTCATCGTTTTCAGGTATCCCTATAAGGCGAATATTGGTTTTCTTCGAGTTATCCCAGAGCTGTCTGAGAGAATGATCCGTTTTTGCCTTCCACTTCTCTATCTCTTTGAGCATTTGGGAGTGTTCGAAGTCTTCAGTTTCAGAAATCCTTTCTTTTGCTTGCTCCATTCTGTTACTGAGGGATTCTACTGTATTTCTCAGATCTTTGAGGGCTACAATTTCTTGTCTCAATGTGTCAATATCTTTGGTCATTTTCTCTTTGAACTTGTTCAGTTCTTGAGACATCTTTTGGGTCATCTTTTGGATTACTGCTTAAAATTCTAATTTCATCTTTTCCTCCATTGCACTGATCTTAGTTGCTATCCAGACTCTGAATTCAACTTCTGACATCTCAGCCATTTGCTTATGCAAGGGATCTTGTGCTTCATCTACCTTGTCATTCCTTGGAGGAGTTGATCTACTCTGGTTATTCGTCTTGCCAGAGTTTTTCTGTTGATTCCGCCTCATGATTATTTTTCACTATTGCCTATGACCAACCTCAGAGTTGGGGAGGTGTCTCCCCCAGATTAGATCCTGGCAAATTTACTCTGTTGTTACTGGATCTTTGTAGGGAGTGACCCTGTGTCTCTAATGATTTCTCAAACCCCGCAGGTTGGAGAGCATAAATCCTCCTCAGCCTGCTTAGAAGAAACTTTAAATTGCTAACTTGAGCTAAGCAGAAGCTTTCCCAGGAAAGCACTGTGGCTGGGATCACTCCTTAAGTGGCTCTCCACTTACCCAATGTGCCACAAGCCGGGCTTACCCTATGCCCCTGAGGGCTAAGGCTGTGAGGCATCTCAGTCCCTGCTTTTAGGCTGCTCAATGACTACATTACTTGCTCCCGCCCAATGCTTGTTCTGCAACCCTGAAGGTGGAGCTTGCCAGGGCACTTCTCCCATATTGGCTCCACACAGCCCACCACCAAACACTGGCAGCTCCATCTGTCTCGGTGGCCCAGTTTGGGACCCCAGACAACACTCAAAAACCTCCGCACTCCTGCCTAAGTTCTCCCAAGGCAGTTCAACTGGGTGCCAACTCCAAAAGAAACACAAACAGCTCATAGGCAAGGCCTTTCCAGCCTGAATTCCCACTATTGCCCCACCCAGAGCTGCCTACAAGATCAGACTGAACGAACAGTCGCAACCACTTGCCCAATCTCCACCGCTTTTGCCTTCCTCAGGGTATCCAGAAGCCTCACACTGTCTCCCTGTGTCCCCAAAGGGAAGTTTCTGGACAGATTTCACCTGCCAGAGATTCCTGAAGTCCTCTCTCCCCAGTCACACTGTGCCCAGGCACAAGGAAGCTGTTATTCAGCCGCCATCTTGCTCCACCCTCCTGCAATGTTTCTTTATTTATCTTCAGCTTCTATGATCTGTCCTGTTCTGTCAGTGGGATGTTGAAGTCCCTAGGAATTATGATGCTATGTTGTTTATCTCTTTACTTAGATGAAGTAGAATTTTCTTTTCAAATCTGAGAACTCCTGTGTTAGATACACATATATTCAGGATTGTTATGTCTTCTTGTTGAATTTCTCTCTTTATCATTGTATTCTGACCAACTTTGTGTTTCTTTATTACTGTTGAATTAAAGTCAATTTTATCTGATATATGAATGGCTACATCTGCTTTCTTTTGGTCTCCATTTGCATAGAATATTTTTTTCTATCCTTTCACCTTGAATTTGAGTCTTTGTGGCTTACATGTGTTTCCTGGAGACAATGGATACTTGGTTCATATTTTTTCGTTTCTTGGGTGTAGCATTCAGAATGTTAATGTTGAGTGACAAAATTGATAAGTAGGGTGCTGTTCTGTCCATCACTCTGCATAGTACCTTATTACTTTTGTTTTTCTTCTTGTGCTATTGGTTTAGATAAGCTGTGGGCTTTAGTTTTGTGTGGTTTTATACTGATTGTGTTTATAGTGTTGATTCATGTATAATGGAATTCAAATATTTCCTGTGCATGATCTAGTCATGATGAACTTCCTCAGTGTTTGCTTGTCTGGAAAAGTCTGTATTACTTGTTCATATAAGGAACTTAGTTTTGCAGGATACAAATTGTTGGCTGGAAGTTGTTCTGTTTAAGCCTGAAGATAGGGCTGTAATTCCTTCTAGCTTGTAAAATCTCTACTGAGATGTTTGTAGTTAGCCTGATTGCTTTTCCTTTGCAAGTTAGTTGATGTTGCACCTTATAGCTCACAGGAGTTCCTTGTTTATATTGATTTTGGTTAATCTGATGACTATTTGTTTTGGTGAATCTCTCTTTGCAATAAATATACTAGCTGTTTTCTTGAATTTTTTGCTTTTGAATGTATAAATCTCTAGCAAGACAAGGGAATTTTCCTCAATTATTCCCCAAATAGGTTTTCCAGACCTTGTGCTCCCCCCCCCGGGCTGCTTATGATTCTTACATTTGTCCATTTTACATAATCTCATATTTCTTATAGGCTTTTTTTCCCTCTTGATTCTTTGTTATTTATTATATTTTATTTTTCTTCTTCAATGGTTTTATTTTGGTTTTCTTAAAACACAGTGTTCTCCCATTATTGCTTGTTTGCTACTGGTAACTAGTACTCAGAAGCAATTACTTTTAGATGTCATTTAAAAAGAATCAATTGACTTAACTTGGAAAATTTCCTTTACCTTAATTTGGCTAATTTTTATTTTTATTTATTTATTTATTTTATTAAATATTTTTATTTTATTTATTTTATTTTTTAAATTTTTTTATTTTAGACTGGATTAATTAGCAAAAATTGTCCTCAAGCTCTGGAATTCTTTCTTCTGCCTGGTCTGATATATTCTTAACACTTTCTACTGTGTTTTGTATTTCCTTATATTAATTTGTCATTTCCAGAAGTTTGAGTTTTTTAATATATCTGTCTCTTTAGTAAATTTTGCATTCATTTCATGAATTGTTTTTCTCATTTCTTTGAGTTAGTTTTCCCTCTTCTCTTGGATTTCATGGCTCTTTGAAAGGCTCAGAAAGATAATTGGATCTACTGGGTTAGGTTTTATTTTATTCTTTCCAATTCAGGCCAATGTTAATAAGCCTACGATATTCTCAAAGTTATAGGGTAAGAAGAGTCTGACTTGGAAAATCAGTTTATGAAATTTTAGTGACAAAAGGAAATTTTTTTCTTTGCTTTCAGAAGTTTCACTGAAAAAACAACTCATGAAAATGTAGCTTAATAAAAGACAAGGCAACCAAATTTATTACTACTTCACATGTACATAGATAAATCACTGAGTGATTGCCTAATATCTCAATGAGTACAGGTGCTTAATACTCTGTTTCTTAGGAGAAAAGAAGATGAGAAAGTATAGATAATTTTAGAGGGATAGTAAATTATATTTAGGAATACTCAATGGGCTCAGAAAACATACAATGGTCTGGGACAAAAAGGAAACAGTGGTTTGTGACAAAAATATGCTCAGATTTGTTGACAGACAATTCTGTCCAGATTTGTGGACAGACAAAAGTCTGCCTTCCTTGATATGAGTTTACTTAAAGAAAACTCAATGAAGGGACTGGAGCTAATTGTTTTCTTCTTTGGTAGATCTGTTGTTTGGGCAGAAAGGGAACTTCAGAGAAAACTTCATCCTATGTTTTGGGAGAGAAAAGAGGTGAGAATGGAAAAAACAATTTTTACCCTTTATAGATCTTTCTTGTCTTTATGTAGATAGGAGAAAAGTCTTTTCTAGCATTTGTTGAGGTATATAGGCATTTAATTCGAAATAGTCATGTTTTAGGGTGGCACTCTCTGTGCTCCTTCAAAATGAAAGCCTAGTTATTATCAATTCTTCTTCCCACCTTCCATTCCATTTTAATTTTGTCATTTAAAATTAAATGAATTGGCAAATATGTTACTATAAGAAAATATGTTATTAAGATTCTTCCTGTGTTAAGCTTGTTTCTGGCCCTAAAAGAATGACTCCTAACCCCAACTAGGTTCTGAGGAGACACTCACGGTGACAAATTACCAAAGCAGGATTTAGCAATCTGGAGGCCAACAGCCAGCTTTACACCCTTTAGTTGACTATCCACTTACAGTCTATAAAAGAGATTTGAGAAGTTGAGAGAATTTGTTGTAGATCAGAAGAGAGTTTTAGAAAAACTTTGTCCCTAGCTCATGTCCTGTTCCAACCCCTCCATGAAGGAGGGTTGAAGATGTTATTTCCTAATTTCAATTCTAAAGAAAGGAGCTTCATTAGCCTATTTGGAGCAGTTGATGTGTGTCTCCCTAGAGCTGGGGTGCAGCTGTACTAGTGTCTATTTGATGCCTGAGAGATCAAAAACCTTGAGATTGTGGATGACCAGTTGTTCTCATGCAGAACACAGATTTGCTGCCTTGAAAACTGATTGAATTTGCAGGTTTATCAGAGCATAATTCGTGTTTTCCAGGGGCCAAATGTGGCTAAGATGGGAGTGGGGAAGAGGGAGAGATTCTGTAGTCATTTTCGAGGGGATGAGAAAACCTCAATAGAAAGATACGTCTCCATGCCTCGGGCTGCTGAGGGTAGAGTAAGGAGTAAGCAGTCAATTCCCAGTATGCAAATAGGATGATGAGTTTTCTGGGGTGTCCCACTGAGATTTCACATTAAAAGTTTGCTATGCTCAGAGATAGCAACACTCATTGCCCAGCCATGCCACCCCCAACTGAGTAAGCGTGAATGAGGGAGGAGTTCAATTTCCTTTTCTGTTTTAAAGACAGACTTGAGCCAGAGGATGTGGGGCAGTGTCACTTTAAAATTAGTTGAGCATTTGGATTTATTTCAGCTATTACTGACTTGAGAGTGTCAGTAATTTTTTGATTCGAGAATGGCCAGAAAACATACAGGGCCTACTTTTGTGCCCATGGAGTGTCATGAAAAGAGTAATAACTTTTGACCGTGTATTTTTTTTTCTGTTTCTCTTCTATATTTCTCTTTCTCATTTAAAATAAGTCATAGATAATAAGGGTTTTACTTCTAAAACTTGCTGTGTGCTTACTAAGAATAAAGACAATTGTTTCTAAGACCATGGTATTATTATTATTATTATTATGAGTAAAAAATGAATTAACTAGTTTATATGAAAAATTTCCCAAATGTTGTGCTAATATCTTTTTAGTTGTTACTATTTATTTAGTTATTACACAGTCTGGTTTTATCATTCGTGCTTTTGCCTCATATCTCTTTTGTCACTTTTAGCTTATTTCTTTTTATGACACTGCAGTTTTGAAGAATCCAGCATATTCTTTTTATTCTTTGACAGAATGTCCCATAATCTCTATTTAACTGATTGTTTCAGCTTATTACACTTCAACATTTTCTTCTACCCTCTGTACTTCCTATAAGTTTACATAAGTCAGCCTTAAAGAGAGATTAAACATTTCTCTCTCTTTCAAATAATTTACAGGTGATATTTTCTTATTACAATATGATATTTGACATCTAAATTCATTAACTTAGATAATATTGTCATTTTATACTTTTCTCTTTGTAAATAGTAAGAAATTGTAAAAAACTGTTCTCCAACCACTTGTCAAAAATGGTTTTAACATTCTTTAGTTATACATTTAATAGTAAACTATAATATGCTAGATTTGAAAAATGGTTATTTTCCCCATATACTTGTCCTTTTACTTTTATTAACTAATTTTTTCTGTAAAAAAGTTTCCTTTTTGTTCCCCACTCATTTTTTTGTTTGTTTGTTTGTTTGATTATAACTATGGCTTGGAGATTTTACTATATATTTTGGACTTTAATTAATTACCATTCTTATTGTTTTTTGCTACTAGATTTGTTCCAAATATGACAATATTCCTTCAAGCTGACTCCTTTATTCCATTTTATATGATCCAGTCAATACTTGCTCACTCACTTATGCCAGGATTCCTTAGTATTTTCCAAATCTCAGACCTAGAGTTCGCCATTTCTCTATATAGCTCTGGTTCTTTTCATGGGAAATTGCATAAATGAAACACAATATGGGTACTAGGTGTTCTTTTGCTACTGGGTGTTTTTAGTGGACAGAAAGAAAAGGTATACTTAAATGGAAATTGATTACCTTGCATTGCTATTTGCATTACAAGTTTAACATTCAGATTTCATTTTTACTTTTTTTTTTTTTTTTTGAGACAGAGCCTCAAGCTGTCACCCTGGATAGAGTGCCATGGCATCACAGCCCATAGCAACCTCCAATTCCTGGGCTCAAGCGAGTCTCTTGCCTCTGCCTCCCAAGTAGCTGGGACTACAGGCGCCCGCCACAACGCCCGGCCATTTTTTGGTTGCAGCTGTCATTGTTGTTTGGCGGGTCCTGGGGCTGGATTAGAACCCGCCAGCTCAGGTGTACGTGGCTGGCGCCTTAGCCCGTTGAGCCACAGGCGCCAAGCCCCTTTGCATTAATTTTTAAGAAAATAATTCTGCTGGGTGCTGTGGCTCATCCCTGCTAATCCTAGCACTTTGGGAGGCTGAGGCAGGAGGATCCATTGAGGCCAGGAATTCAAGATCAGCCTGAACAAGAGTGAAGACACCATCTCTCCAAAAAGTATAAAAATTAGCCAGGTGTGGTAGCATACTTGTAGTTCCAGATACTTGGGAGGCAGAGGCAGGAGGATCCCAGGAGCCCAGGATGAGGTTGCTGTGAGCTATGTTGATGCCATTGAACTCTAGTCTGGGTGATAGAGTGAGACTCTGTCTCAAACAAACAAACAAACAAACAAACCCACGTCACTCCAAAAGAAAATAGTTATCCCAAGTTGTATCTTTGTAAGCAGATTGTTTTCTTTCTTCTGCACTAGACCCACTTATGCCTGCTTAGAAAGTTCCATATTAGGGGGCAGTGCCTGTGGCTCAGTGAGTAGGGCGCTGGCCCCATATACTGAGGGTGGCGGGTTCAAACCCGGCCCTGGCTGAACTACAACAAAAAAATAGCCGGGCGTTGTGGTAGGCACCTGTAGTTCCAGCTACTCGGGAGGTTGAGACAAGAGAATCTCCTAAGTCCAGGAGTTGGAGGTTGCTGTGAGCTGGGTGACGCCATGGTATTCTACAGAGGGCGATAAAGTGAGACTCTGTCTCTACCAAAAAAAAAAAAAGAAAATTCCATTTTACTCTGAGTTGCCAGAGTGAACCTTTCATTGACTAGACACTTCATGTCTGTCCTGCCATAGGCCGTAGGGAGTACTTAATAGTCTTCTAAGAAGTACTGAATTAATGTCTCTTAAGTTAGTTTAAATTCATAAAAATAACATCTGGGACATAGGCAAAGGAATCTCTCCTGAATTCTGTTGAAAATAAAAAGACTAAAATTTTTTTACAAAAGCAGTTCCGTTACTGGCAAATTAATAGTGAAAGGAAAAATACTTCTTCATCGTATGATCTAGTAAGCAACTTGGTTTATACCCTTTCACTTCTTTACCCATGAATAGATACATGTTTATGAAAAACAGACTGTGTATGTCTTGTATACTTTTTCCTTACAAGAAAATCAAACATTTCTGTAAATTTCTTAATTCTGACCCACTCTAATCCGCTTAGCAGCTGTGGAAACCCGATGGGGCAATGTCACAGAAGAAAGGAGCGTTGGGGTACATTTGGGTTTAATATGGGTAAATTTGGGTTTAATATGCCTCACACGCCCCCTGCAGCTTCTCTCGGTGTGAGGAGGGAAGAAGCAGCAGCACTGATCTATCATCTGAGAAAACTCGTGATTTACAAGCTCGAGAATCTGCCCGCCCGGCCTGTTTTATGACTCTACTCAACTCTGAATTACAGGCTATTAATTTCTCTCTCTCTCTGATTATGATGAGAGAGTTATTTGCCTAGTTCACTCCAGGTAAGGATCCAGTATTGTTCCTACAGATCCACAGCTTTTCCTTTTGAAAAAGCGAGACTGGGATGTGGTGGACACATGGAGTATATACGGGTGTCACACAATAGGCTTTAAATCTCACAAGGCCCTACGGGGTGGATATTGCCAGTTCCTTAATCTGATTTTTTAGGTTAAAAAATGGAGACTCTGAGAGATTAAGCAACTTTTTATAGTTATTACAGTCAGAAAGTTTCAGAGCTGAAACTTAAACCTGGTCTCACTGACCTCCAAGCCCACCTTTTATTTTATTTATTTAGTAATTATTATTGTTATTTTTTGAGACAGAGTCTCACTTTGTCGCCCTTGGTAGAGTCATAGCTCACAGCAACTTCAGACTCCTGGGGCTCAAGAGATCCTCTTGCATCTGCTTTCCAAGTAGTGGGATGATCGGCACCTGCCACAATACCCAGCTAGTTTTTCTCACTGTTGCTCAGGCTGGTCTTGAACTTGTGAGCGCAAGTAATCCACCTGCCTCAGTCTCCCAGACTGCTGGGATTGTAGGTGTGAACCACTGCATCTGGCCCTCAAGTCCACCTTTTAATCACTGGGCTAGAGTGAAACTAAGACACTTTTTAAAAAATATACTTTTTAAATTGATAAATAAAAATGGTGTATATTTATTGCTTACAACATGTTTTGAAATATGTCTACGTCATGGAATGACTCTATTGAGCTAATTAACATGTGCATTAACTCACATACTTATCTTTTTATGGAGAGAACACTTAAAAATCTACTCTCTTAGCAATTTTCAAAATTAAAGTGGTTCACATCTGTAGTCCCAGCTACTTGGAAGCTGAGGCAGGAGGATCCCTTGAGCCGAGGAATTTCAAGACATCACTATGTTTGTGCCACTGTATTTAAGCCTGGGTGAGAGAATGAGACCTAGTCTCTTAGAAACAAAACAAAACAAAAACAAAAACCCACCACCAACAAAAAACCAATTCCTTGTTAGTAGCTGTAGTCACTATGTTGTGTAATAGAAGAAACTAATTTACTTTTGCATCTTATTCTTCAAATACTCAAATTTCATCAAATCTATGACACCATATATTGTCAGACACATCATTATTTTATATTCCGATAACACAAAATGCGCTACTAAATTTAATTGTAAGGTGGATCTCAATTTCTTTTCAAGTTACAGTGTGAAAAGTATGTATACTACACAATTGGTGAAATATGATCAAATTTTAACTATGAGGGGCTAATGCTATATAACCCACTTGCACGGGAGATGCTGACGTCGTGGGTTCTTGGTGGGTCTGGTACATTCTCTGGGGTGAAGTCTGGCAGGCAGGACCATACATAAATTTCAACTCACTTGCAGAAATAGTGGTTGTGCGTTTGGATTTGTAGCTGCAGTTGGATAAGTCATTATTATTCCTGCCAGTGGGCCCAGAAGCTTGGAAGCACCGAGCTGCCTAGAGCTACTTGGAAATAATAATAGAGAAAGAAAATAAGAGAATAATGGATGAGGCGTGTGTAGCACTTTGTATCTGTGATTCTGAATGTAGGACATATACATCTAGTTGGCTCTTTCCTTGCAATGATGTATGGAACAATGACAATAACAACATTTTATGATTTCTAGGAAGTATCTGCCCACACATTAAATCAGTCCAGCAGAATTATTCCGGGAGCGCAGAACAAGGCCAAGGGCGGCCGTTGAGCCCTGAGAAATGCTGGCAGAGATGGGCTGGGAGGGAGGAGAGAGGGCAGGAGGCGTGGAGGTGGGAGAGAGGGAGGCAGAAAGGGAAGAGGAATGAACCACCGAGGGGCTAAATCACAGAAGCCAACGAAGGGAAGGATGTTCTAAAGGCAGAGGCAGTGACTGGGGGTCAGATGCTACCGAGGGTTTTCTAACAGAAGACTCTTTGTTGGTCATGGAGTTTAATGGATCTTATGTCTATAAGGAGAGCGGGAGAAGGCAAATGGAAAACAGAGAAAACCCCTTTCCTTTTATTATTTTATGCCAGTGTTACAAAGGAAAGGGTAAGGGTGGGGTGAGCTTCACAAATCTGGACAGATCCTCAGAGTACTAGTTTCTGCCTTGGAGTCTCCTCTGTGACATCTGAGCTCACTTTCTTCTGCTTTCTTAAAACCTCTCTCCTGGCACCTCCTGCCCCCGGATGCCTGCCCAGAACTTTGGCCATGACCTTGGCTGATCCTTTTTCTGCTCCCTGTACCTGTAGTGTTGACTTTTCCCTGATTTTATTCTTAGTCCTGTTCTCCCCCTCATTTTCTGCACACTCTTTAGAAAAATCTCATTTATACCCATGGTTTCAAAAATAACCGTCTTGCGGCCGGGCAGGGTGGCTCCCACCTGTAAACTTAGCACTCTGGGAGGCTGAGGTGGGTGGATCCCTAGAGCTCAGAAGTTCAAGACTAGCCTGAATGAGAGCGAGACACTGTTTCTACTAAAAATAGAAAAACTAGGCAGGCATGGTGGCAAATGCCTGTAAGTGCCAGGTACTCAGGGGGCTGAGGCAAGAGGATTGCTCAAGCCCAAGAGTTACAGGCTGCTGTGAGCTATGATGCTGTAGCACTCTACCCAGGGCGACAGAGGGAGACTCTGTGTCAGAAAAAAAAAACTTACCGTCTATTTATTCTTGATGCCCAAATCACATGTTTAGCCCAAGCCTCTCAACTCAATCTTTGACTCAGCTTCCCTCTCTCCTTCCTCCTTCCTCCATTCATTGCTATTTGATCAATTTTTCAATCTACCACTAGTAAAGTGCACAAGGCCCAAGAGAGTGTACTTTACATTCTAATTTTGCCATTAGCTTCATCTTATTTTTCTACCCCTCATTTTCTCTCCCACTCTCCAAGATCTGAAGATTCAGTCATTTCCCAGTGTGAGCTCTGGGACAGAACATCCCATCTGACGGAAATTCTTCAATGTTCTTGCCATTGCCTACAGGGTAAAGTGGAAATGCCTTTCCCCAGTTCTCTCTTGTCCTGGCCCTGCCCACTTAGCTGACTTCAGCGATGGTTGACTCAGGACCCTGAATTACTCTTACATTTCTTTACCCCCCATTTGGAAGGTGCCTCCCTTCCCCGTTTCATCTGTTGTTAGTACAGGCAGTCCCTCAGTTACAAACATCTGGCTTATGGATTTATGTACGACTCGCTCTTGGAAATGGAGGCCATTACAGGTAATAGGTAAATATACCTCTTCTAACTCAGCATACAAGATCAACTTAAGAACAAGCTTGTATGACTCGGCGCCTGTGGCTCAACGGGCTAAGGCACCAGCCACGTACACCTAAGCTGGTGGGTTCGAACCCAGCCCGGGCCTGCCACACAACAATGACGGCTGCAACCAAAAAAATGGCCAGGCGCTGTGGCAGGTGCCTGTAGTCCCAGCTACTTGGGAGGCAGAGGCAAGAGACTCATTTGAGCCAAGGAATTGGAGGTTGCTGTGAGCTGTGATGCCTCGGTACTCTATCCAGGGTGACAGCTTGAGGCTCTGTCTAAATAAATAAATAAAATAAAAATAAAAATAGAAAACTAGCCAGGTGTTGTGGTGGGTGCCTATAGTCCCAGCTATTCAGGAGGTTGAGGCAGGAGGACCACTTGAACCCTGGAGTTTGAGGTTGCTGTGAGCTATGAAGGGCAAGGAAGGAAGGGAGGGAGGAAGCAAAGAAAGAAAGAGAGAAAGACAGAGAAAGAGTGGGGTAGCACCCGTGGCTCAGTGAGTAGGGCGCTGGCTCCATATACCAACGACAAAGTGAGACTCTGTCTCTGAAAAAAAAAAAAGAGAAAGAAAAGGCTCGTCGTCTGTGGCTCAAGTGACTAGGGCGCCAGCCACGTACACCTGAGCTGGCAGGTTTGAATCCAGCCCGAGTCCGCCAAACAACAATGACAGCTGCAACCAAAAAATGGCTGGCGCTGTGGTGGGTGCCTGTAGTCCCAGCTACTTGGGAGGCGGAGGCAGGAGACTTGCTTGAGCCCAGGAGTTGGGGGTTGCTGTGAGCTGTGATGCCACAGCACTCTACCCAGGGTAACAGCTTGAGGCTCTGTCTCAAAAGAAAAAAAAAAGAAGTTTCCAAGCTTTATATCAGATAGCCACGGATAGATTCTTCTCTTTTGACCAACCTTAAGAGTAGATAATATGATCTGCAATTAGCAGATTAGGAGCCAAGACTATCCCTGGAAGGTTAATAAATAACTCATCTATAAGGGCTCAGTGAATTTGCAACTAAGAAAAAAAAATTATTCAAATAGTTACTTACTTTTTTTTAGAGACAGAGTCTCACCTTGTCACGCTTGGTAGAGTGCCGTTATGTCACAGCTCACAGCAAACTCCAACTCCTGGGCTTAGGTGATTCTCTTGCCTCAGCCTCCTGAGTAGCTGGGACTACAGGCGCCCACCACAAAGCCTAGTTATTTTTTGTTGCAGTTTGGCCGGAGCTGGGTTTGAAGCCACTGCCCTCCGTATATAGGGCCAGTGCCCTACTCACTGAGCCACAGGCGCCACCCGCTACTTTGTTTAACTAAAAAATAAATCTCAAACACTAAAAAGCAGACATTAAAGTTCCAGATGCTTTATTAGTACTGGTACATTTAAAAAAAATTTTTTTTTATTAAATAGCAGCTGTGTACATTAGTGCAATCAAGGGGTACAATGTGCTGGTTTCATATACAATCTGAAATATTTTCATCAAACTGTACATTTCTTTTAAAATATCTTTTGTCATAATTTTCAGTTTGTACAACAAAATTTGTACTTACTGAGCACCATGCCACTTCATATCCTAGATTAATTTGTGATTGCCTTTTCAAATTCTACTTTTAATCATAGCACTATCTGAGTTCATATTCCGCATTTGGATGGAAATGTAGTCTGTGAAATTGTTACTAGAACACACCATTTGGAATGGAGTTTTTAAAAATATATAAAGCTACAGGTCATAGTTACTACTTTAAATTCATGCCACAGACAATTGTAATGTAAAACCATCCATTACCATTGCATTTTAGACAAGCAAATTTTCTCTTTAACTTCTCTTCTCAAATTTTACTTTAACTAGTTTTTTTAGACTTTAGAGATAATTTGTGGGTAAAAAGAATCTATATAGTTGTTTGGCATTTTCAGTTAGAATTCTCTTTTTTTCTTTTTCTTGGGGGGAGGGGAGGTCTCCCTATGTATTGCAGGCTATTCACAGGCACAATTATAGCACACAATAGCCTTGAATTCCTGGACTCAAGTGATCTTTCTTCCTCAGCCTTTGAGTAGCGCAGTGAGATTTCTTTTTTTTTCTTTGAGTAGAAACAGAATCTCACTTTATCGCCCTCTGTAGAGTGCTGTGGCGTCACACAGCTCACAGCAACCTCCAACTCCTGGGCTTAGGCGATTCTCTTGCCTCAGCCTCCCAAGTAGCTGGGACTACAAGTGCCTGCCACAACACCTGGCTATTTTTCTGTTTGTGCAGTTCGGCCAAGGCCGGGTTTGAACCTACTACCTTCCATATATGGGGTCGGCGTCCTACTCGATGAGCCACAGGCACTGCCCATCCCAGTGAGATTTCTAATTGAAGTACAGACCAATAGTGGTTTCTAAGAATTGAGATTCAAATCACTGTAAGTGGCTCTTAAGAGTTTCCATTTGTGATCGATGCTGCTACGTTGAGCACTGTGTTTAGTAAGCACCTCACTCTGATTCTCCTTTAGTAACTGTGCTGCTGAAGTAAGCACCCTGAGTTTTTTTTTTTTTTTTTTTTTTGAGACAGAGCCTCAAGCTGTCACCCTGGATAGAGTGCCGTGGCATCACAGCTCACAGCAACCTCCAATTCCTGGGCTCAAGCGAGTCTCTTGCCTCTGCCTCCCAAGTAGCTGGGACTA
>CAUYON010019508.1:0-16130 GCA_963573935.1 Arctocebus calabarensis | reverse complement strand
AGTCTCTTGCCTCCGCCTCCCAAGTAGCTGGGACTACAGGCGCCCGCCACAACGCCCGGCCATTTTTTGGTTGCAGCCGCCATTGTTGTTTGGCGGGCCCGGGCTGGATTCGAACCTGCCAGCTCAGGTGTACGTGGCTGGTGCCTTAGCCCGTTGAGCCACAGGCGCCAAGCCTGTTCAATTGTTTTTCAAAGTAAAAGAGCAACATGTTGCTGGAAGAAAATAGGAGGGGTATATAGTTTTTGAGGCAGAGGCAAAGTATAATGTTGGAAAAGGATTAATTATAGAAACTAGAAGTAAATTTCAGATTGCATCTGCTCTGTGCTGTTTTTAATACAATTCAAAAAAGATTGAAGTAATTGAAAGACGAGATAAGGCAACAGGCCAAGCTGAGAGTTAGTTGGTTGAGAGGCAGATGGAATTATAAAGTGAACCACATGAGCTGGAGAGAGATACTGAAATGATATAAATGCATTTTCAGAATTTTAAAATGCCATTAGGGTCTGTGAAGAGCAAAATTTACAATGTAGACAGTTAAATTAGTGCTGTGAGCTAAGTGTTGTTTTTGAAGAAGATTCCTAAACAAATAGAATAGAAACAGTAATCAAAGATTCAATGGGAAAAAGTGTCTTTGAGCTGCAAAAGAATACCAGCCACTTCTGTATATTCAAAGAGTTTATTATGCATTAGATGAAATTAATGGAAAAAACAAGATATATTCTAACATAGGCTGAGCCCTGTGGCATACGCCTATAATCCTAGCACTCTGGGAGGCTGAGGCAGGTGGATTGCTTGAGCTCGCGAGTTGGAGACCAGTCTGAGCCAGAGCGGGATTGCTTGAGCTCGCGAGTTGGAGACCAGTCTGAGCCAGAGCGGGACCTCGTCTCTAAGAACAGCCAGGCATTGTGGCGAGTGCCTGTAGTCCCAGCTCCTCAGAGGCTGAAGCAGTGTGAATTGCGTAAGCCCAGGAGTTTGAGGTTGCTGAGAGCTGTGATGCGACAGCACTCTACTGAGGGCAACAAAGCACAACTCTGTCTCAAAAAAAAAAAAAAAAATACATATTCTAATGCAATTTTTAAATTTTAGGGCTAAACAAAGTACCTTACAACACTACTGAGGGTAACATAGTGAGACTTTGTCTCAAAAAACAAACAAAATGCATCAGGTTTTTTTGAGACAAAATTTGATACATGGAGCTGCATAGAATATGCAGTAAGCTTATTTGCTATTTAGTGCTAGAATAAGTTTAAAATCTCTAAATATAGGAATTCTAATAAATTCTGTTTTCAACTTTAATGTCATTTTTTAAATGCTTAATTTATAATATATGTTGTATGATCAGGTATATTTCTTATATTGACTAGATGTCAATGAGAATCAGATTTTCTTACAAAAAATTTACTTCTCTGCTGATTTAAATTTTTTTACATAGACTGCTTTCTGACTCTGAGTGATTCAAACCTCTTTTCTTCTTTTACTACTTATACTTATGTTGGCACTGTAAGACCTATTAAAATATCACCTCTGATTTTACACTTTTGCATCATTTCTTTGGGTAATTAGGTATAGGATACAGAAGTAATATTCCTGGAAGTCATTTGTCCATTTGGCATGACTGAATATGATTTAATTATACACAGAAGTGGCTGAAAGATGCTGGAGTATATCCCACTAAACTCAAATTAAATATATTTCCTGCTGAACCTGTCTTTATGGATCCCCCAATATCTATCCCTATAAGATGCCACTTGCCAGGAGAAGTGTGGTAGAGGGGAAAGTAGAATGGAAAAAACTGTCTTTAAGCCAGTGAAGGTTTCTGGAGATTAGTGTCTTTATCTTAACCATGAGAACACAGCCCCCCCCCCCCCTTTCCCCACCCCAGCACTTTGGAAAAGTCATTGGAAAAGTGTGGGACTTTGAAGCTTGGCTTAGCTTCCTAGTCACCAGTCATTGCTAGGAGTTAGAAAGGGGTGTCCAAACTGCAGCTGGTGGGCCCATGCTGATTTTGTGAGGACTTTTTTTGCTTATCTCTTTTTACCAAGAGCAGTTTGCTTTTTTTCTTTCTTTCTTTTTTTTTTTTTTGAGACAGCGCCTCAAGCTGTTGCCCCAGGTAGAGTTGCCCCAGGTTCACAGCAACCTCCAACACCTGGGCTCAATCTATTCTCCTGCCTCGGGCTCAATCTATTCTCCTGCCTCCGCCTCCCAAGTAGCTGGGACTACAGGCGCCCACCACAACACCCAGCTATTTTTTGGTTGCAGCCATCATTGTTGTTTGGTGGGCCCCGGGCTGGATTCGAACCCGCTAGCTCAGGTGTGTGTGGCTGGTGCCTTAGCCGCTTGAGCCACAGGTGCAGAGCTGCAGTTTGCTTTCTTATGTCTGGAGATGAGATCCCTAATCTTTTGCTCTTAATTTCTGTTAACTCTTGAGGACAGATTTATGGCAGAGAAACTGCTGGGTTAGCAATTTTGGGGGAAGGAATAGCATTTTTTGAGCACTTGAAATTAGGCCCAAGATTAGGTATGCATCTGTTCACTAGAACCACCTTGGGAGGCACAGGTTTTACCTTTCAGAACTGAAAGGGTGTACCCCAGGGCACCATTCTCCCTCACCTGGGTCTTTTTTTCGTTCCCAGGTCTCTCATGCAGCCTCAGGACTGTGGTTCTTGGTCCACTCTGGGGTTACAGCAAAGAGGCTGCCTGCTATTCTGAGAGAAACTGGAAGTTCCAGGTTTTCCTCTTTCTGTCTATGGCGGCCACATGGCCTTGTGGCTCTTGGGGGAAAATGAAAAGACATTAGAAAGGATGTTGTTGTAGTTTTGTTACTGGAATTTCTTTGAATCATTGTCTCAGGAATTTGAGAATTGAGCCTGCAGGCCACAGATCAGTGATAAAATGGCATTTTGTTGGACTGAGGGGCATGAATAGGGAGTGGCGAGTGCCCAGAGCTATTGGCAGAGGGGTTGTGTCTTAGAAAGAGTTGCAGTTTGGGCAGTCCAGTTAGCTCTGGATGGCTCTTGAAAATCTGGGGGAGAGAGTGTAAATCTCGTGCTGGATGAGGCTGTATCCATATGAGCAACAGGTCTCCAAGGTGAACAGCCTCTGGAAGTGGGGAGGAGGCCCAGGGCGGAGGTTTCCTGCATGAGTCCTTTGTTTAGGGGTAAATAATTGGCCCTGAGAGATATTTTGGCCAGGACTTAGTAGATGGAAAAATACCTTTACAAACTGAATGGGCGTTCTAGCAAGTGAATGAATGCAGCCCTTCATCTTGGACAAGGTTATTAGATCTTTGCTGCGGTTTTTGTCTAGGGAGGGGATTAGGGTGTGTGCTCCTTAGTCAGGGTGGAGCCATCCAAAAGGTTTCGGGCTGCTTTGTTCATGACCTTGCTAGGGCTCAGTGGGCATGTCCTGCAACATGTTTGTGCCTAGAGATAGGAGTCTGATGTGTGAGCTCACCTGAGCCTGAAAAATTAGAGTTCCCTGTCCAGCCCTGAGTGAGAAAATCCTGTATCAATGTTATATCTCATAAAATGTCTCTCATTTGTAAAATGTAATACTTTGGTTGTTTAAATTGTTGGGGAAACTGAGTCTTCATCAAAGGATAAGATTCTTGCCTTTTAAACTTAATTATCAGTTTGGTCAAGTGAATGGGTGACTTCACAGTAGACTGAGATCCTGTTTTGTGGGAAGTAAGTTTTTGAGAATAAGAGAAATTAGACAGAAAGGAGAATGGTATTGTGTAAAGAAAGAATCTTGTGTGATAAATTTGTCCTGAAACAGAATGGTTGTGTAAGAAAGTGAAAGGCAGAGCAAAAGTTAAAGTTTACAATGTTTGTAGATTGTCTGTGCAGGTTAAATGAAACTCATAAAAGAAAATTTGTGAAAGATGTGCGTGGCACCTGTGGCTCAAAGGAGTAGGGTGCCAGCCCAATAGGGAGGAGGGGGCTGGTTCAGAGCCAGCCCCAGCAAAAAAATCAAAAAAAAAAAAAAAAAAAAAAGAACTTACATGTGATCCAGTTGACTATGTATTTCCTTTAAAATCTTTCGGCTTGTAATCTTATTTAAACCAATGTTTTAGGCCTTTGATATTTGACAAACCTTCCAAAATCAAAACTCTAAATCTGGGGCTTGGCTCCTGTAGAATAGTGGTTGTGGCGCTGGCCACATGCACCAAGGCTGGTGGATTCAAACTCAGCCTGGGCCAACTGAAAAACCAAAAAAGTACAACTCTAAATTTGGCCTTCTCGAAATATTAAGACCACTGAAAGTCATAGGAAAACAAATTAAACTTATTCGATTTATTAAAAATGTATAGGAAACATTGTCAAATATGAAATGGTGATTAATTTTGTATGGGTTATGGATATATATATGTTTCAATATTATAAAGCATTGGTCTAGGGATGCAAGCCTGGTTTAACATACGCAAGTCCATTAACATTATCCACCGTATTAACAGAAGCAAAAGCAAAGATCATATGATCCTCTCGATAGATGCAGAAAAAGCATTTGATAAAATCCAGTATCCTTTTTCTAATTAGTACACTGAAGAGTGTAGGCATACATGGCATATTTCTGAACCTGATCGAAGCTATCTATGACAAACCCACAGCTAATATTTTACTGAATGGAGTATAACTGAAAGCTTTTCCTCTTAGAACTGGAACCAGACAAGGTTGTCCTTGTTGAATTACTATTCAACATAGTGCTGGAAGTTCTAGCCAATACAATTAAGCAAGACAAAGAAATAAAGGGCATCCAAATGTTGGAACAGAGGAGGTCAAACTCTCCCTCTTTGCTGACGATATGATCTTATACTTAGAGAACCCCAAAGACTCAAGTACAAGACTCCTGGAAGTCATCAAAAAATATAGTAATGTCTCAGAATATAAAATCAATGTCCATAAGTCAGTAGCGTTTGTATCAATAACAGTCAAGATGAGAGGTTAACTAAGGACACAACTCCTTTCACCATAGCTTCAAAGAAAATGAAATACCTAGGAATATACCCAACAAAGGAGGTGAAGGACCTCCATAAAGAAAATTATGAAATCCTAAGAAAGGAAATAGCAGAGGATATTAACAAATGGAAGAACATACCATGCTCATGGCTGGGAAGAATCAATGTTGTTAACATGTCTGTACTTCCCAAAGCAATCTATCTATTTAATGCCATCCCTATTAAGATACCAGCATCGTATTTTCAAAATTTGGAAAAAATAATTCTGCATTTTATATGGAACCAGAAAAAACTCCATATAGCTAAGGCAGTTCTTAGTAATAAAAACAAAGCTGGGGGCATCATCATACCAGATTTTCAGCTGTACTACAAAGCCATATTGGTCAAAACAGCATGGTACTGGCATAAAAATAGAGAAAGAGACATTTGGAATTGAATAGAAAACCAGGAAAGGAAACTAACATCTTACAACCACCTAATCTTTGATAAACCAATCAAGAACACATCTTGAAAAAAAAAAAAAAAAGAACATATCTTGGGGGAAAGACTCCCTATTCAATAAATGGTGCTGGGAGAACTGGATATCCACATGTAAAAGACTGAAATTGGACCCTCACCTTTCTCTACTCACAAAAATTGATTCAAGATGGATAAAGGACTTAAATTTAAGGCATGACACAATAAAAATCCTAAAAGAAAGCATAGGAAAAACACTGGAAGATACTGGCCTGGGGAAAGACTTTATGAAGAAGACTGCCATGTCAGTTGCAACAACAGCAAAAGTAAACAAATGGGACTTAATTAAACTAAAAAGCTGCTGTACAGCTAAGGAGACAACAACCAAAGCAAATAGACAACCTACCCAATGGGAAAGGATATTTGCATGTTTTGAATCAGACAAAAGCTTGATAACTAGGATCTATAGAGAACTCAAATTAATCCACATGAAAAATGCCAACAAGCCCATATATCAATGGGCAAGAGACATGAATAGAACCTTCTCTAAAGAAGACAGATGACTGGCTAACAAACTTAAGAAAAAATGCTCATCATCCCTAGTTATTAGAGAAATGCAAATCAAAACCACCCTGAGATACCATCTAATTCCAGTGAGAATGGCCCACATCACAAAATCTCAAAACTGCCGATGCTAGCGTGGATGTGGAGAGAAGGGAACACTTTTACACTGCTAGTGGGACTGCAAACTAATACAACCTTTTTGGAAGGAAGTATGGAGAACTCTCAAAGAACTCAAGCTAGACCTCCCATTTGATCCTGCAATCCCATTACTAGGCATCTACCCAGAAGGAAACAAATCTTTTTATCATAAGGACATTTGCACTAGACTGTTTACTGCAGCTCAATTTATAATCGCTAAAATGTGGAACTAGCCTAAATGCCCACCAACCCAGGATTAACAAGCTGTGGTATACGTACACTATGGAATACTATTCAGCCATTAAAAAAATGGAGACTTTACAGCCTTTGTATTAACCTGGATGGAAGTTGAACACATTATTCTTAGTAAAGCATCACAAGAATGGAGAAGCATGAATCCTATGTACTCAATTTTGATATGAGGACAATTAATGACAATTAATGACGTGGTGGGGGTGGGGAAAGGAATAGCAGAGAGAGGGATGGAGTGAGGGGGGTAGGGAAAGGGGAGAGCAGAGAGAGAAAAAATGAGGGAGGGGTGGGGTTTGAACCCACCACCTCGGGCATATGGGGCCAGCACCCTACTCCTTTGAGCCACAGGCCACTTTGTCACCCTTGGTAGAGTGCCACTTTGTCACCCTTGGTAGAGTGCCGTGTGTCTTAGATCACAGCAACCTCAGACTCTTGGGTTTAAGTGATCCTCTTGCCTCAGCTTCCCAAGTAGCTGAGAATGTAAGCGCCACCACAACTCCTGGCTATATTTTTAGAGATGGGGTCTTGCTCTTGCCCAGGCTGGTCTTGAACTCATGAGCTCAAGTGATCCACCCACCTCAGCCTCCCAAGTGCTGGATTACAGGTATTAGCCACTGCACTCGGCTTATATTTCAGTTTGTATTTCTTTCCTTCTTTCTTTCTTTTTTTTTTTTTTAAGAGACAGAGTCTCACTTTGTCGCCCTTGGTAGAGTGCTGTGGCTTCACAGCTCACAGCAAGCTCCAGCTCCTGGGCTTAGGTGATTCTCTTGTCTCAGCCTCCTGAGTAACTAGGACTACAGGCGCCTGCCACAATGCCCAGCTATTTTTTTTCTTGCAGTTTGGCCGGGGCCGGATTTGAACCTGCCACCCTCAGTATATGGGGCCCGCACCCTACTCACTAAGCCACAGGTACCACGCCAGTTTGTATTTCTTTGTTAAGCATACTACTTAATATACTTTACTTAACCTAATACTTCATTGGTCTTGATTGACCTTCATCTAGTTTATTAACACTGACTCCTTTAATCTTCAATGTTCTTTTTAAAAGAGAAGTACAGGCTGGGCACCAGTTGCTCAGTGGTTAGGGCACTGGCTATGTGCTCTGGGGCTAGCGGGTTCAAACCTGGCCCAGGCCTGCTAAACAAACAAACAAAAAAGTAGCCAGGCGTTGTGGCAGGTGCCTGTAGTCCCAGCTACCAGGGAGGCTGAGGCAAGAGAATCGCTTGAGCCCAAGAGTTTGAGGTTGCTGTGAGCCATGATGCCACGCACTCTACTGAGGGTTACAAAGTGAGACTCTATTTCAATTAAAAAAAAAAAAAAAAAAAAGAGAGAGAAATAAAGAATTTCCTTTAGGAAGTTGTTTATAAATAGTTAACTATAGGGGGAATTATGCTTGAGGATTGTTTCTTTTTGTTATAAATGAAGCAAATAGACACTAAGATTCACAATTTTTTTTTTTTTTGTAGAGAGAGTCTCACTTTATCGCCCTTGGTAGAGTGCTGTGGCATCACACAGCTCACAGCAACCTCCAACTCATGGGCTTAGGCGATTCTTTTGCCTCAGCCTCTCGAATATCTGGGACTACAGGCGCCCACCACAATGCCCGGCTATTTTTTTGTTTTGCAGTTTGGCCAAGGCTGGGTTTGAACCCGCCACCTTTGGTATATGGGGCCGGCGCCCTACTCACTGAGCCACAGGCACCGCCCTTTTCTTTTTTTTTTTTTGTAGTGGCAGTCTCACTTTGTCACCTTTGGTAGACTGCTGTGGCATCACACAGTTCACAAGCAACCTCTAGCTCCGGGGCCTAGGTAATTCTCTTGCCTCAGCCTCCCGAGTAGCTGGGACTACAGGCACCCATCACAATGCCTGGCTATTTTTTTGTTGCAGTTCTGCCGGGACTGGGTTTGAATCTGCCACCCTCAGTATATGGGGCTGGCGCCCTACACACTGAGCCAGGCGCCGCCCAGGATTTACAATTTTTAATCATTTTTGTGGAAGTGAACTGGCAAAGCTATTTAAAAGAGAACACCATTAACTCTTATAATACTAATAGTTTATTCTTTTTCTATAGAATTCTGTAGAAAGTTCTACAGTCATTTTTCTGGGTTGATTGATAATTAACCTCCAAAGGAGACTTGCTAAAGCAGAAACATTGTCTAAGATACTTAAAATGCATTTTCTTCTATAAATTATAATGTTAAAAGGTGTGAAAACCTAATTATCTTTGCCACATAGGTCACTATTCATATTGTATAACATCTCAGCCAAATTGTTTTACATTTTCAGAATGCAGTAGAGGGTGAATTCTTTCATGAGTGCCACTAAATCTTGAGTTTGCCACTCTTGCCATCCTGGAAGTTGGTTGATTTTTGGACTTATCAAAAAAGTTAAGATATATTTATAAGTAATAAATCAAATTCCTTTGTATTGATTGGACATATAACTGTAACATTTTAGTTGGCAATAACTTTTTTCTTTTTGGAGATGGTCTAACTCTGTCACCCAGGCAGGCTGGAGTGCAGTGGCCTGATCATAGCTCAACCTCCAACTCTTGGGCTCAAGCCTTTTACATGCTTCACCCTCTTGAGTAGCTAGGACTACAGGTATGTGCCACCATGACTGGCTAACTTTTTAAAAAAAAATTTTGAGACAGAGCCTCAAGCTGTCACTCTGGATAGGTTGTCACAGCAACCTCCAATTTCTGGGCTCAAGCGATTCTTCTGCCTCCGCCTCCCAAGTAGCTGGGACTGCAGGCGCCCGCCACAATGCCCGGCCATTTTTTGGTTGCAGCCGTCATTGTTTTTTGGCGGGCCGGGCTGGATTTGAACCCGCAGCTCAGGTATACGTGGTTGGTGCCTTAGCCCGTTGAGCCTAAGGCGCCAAGCCTTAAAAAAATTTTTGAGACAGTCTCACTTTGTCACCCTCAGTAGAGTGCTTTGGCATAATAGCATAATAGCTCACAGGAACCTCAAACTCTTGGGCTCAAGAGATTCTTTTGTCTCCAAAGTAGTTGGGACTACTGGTGTCTGCCACATTGCCTGGCTGTTTTTTTAGAGATGGGATCTTGCTTTTGTTCAGGCTGGTCTCGAACCTGTGAACTCAGGCAATCCACCTGCCTCGGCCTTCCGGAGTACGAGGATTACAGGTGTGAGCCACCGTGCTTGGCTGAACTTTTTAAAAAATATTTTGTAGAGATGGAGTCTTACAATGTTCATTAGGGTGGTCTCAAATTCCTGGCCTCAAAGCATTTTCCTGCCTGGGCCTTCAGAAGCACTGAAGTTGCTTACAGGATTATAGATGGGAACCACTATGCCCAGCCTCAGTGTGTGTGCTTTTAATAGAAATCAGAACAGGCTAGGAGCAGTGACTCACATGTGTAATCCTACCAACTCTGGGAGGCTGAGGCGGGCAGATTGTCTGAGCTCATGAGTTCGAGACCAGCCTGAGCAAAGAGCAAGACCCTGTCTCTACTAAAAATAGAAAAAACTGGCTCGGCGCCTGTGGCTCAACAGGCTAAGGCACCAGCCACGTACACCTGAGCTGGCAGGTTCTAATCCAGCCCAGACCTGTCAAACAACAATGACGGCTGCAACCAAAAAAATAGCGAGGCGTTGTGGTGGGCACCTGTAGTCCCAGCTACTTGGGAGGCGGAGGCAGGAGACTCGCTTGAGCTCAGGAATTGGAGGTTGCTGTGATCTGTGATGCCACAGCACTCTATCCAGGGTGGTAACTTGAGGCTCTGTCTCAAAAAAAAAAAAAAAAAGAAAAAGAAAGAAAAAACTGAGGCAAGAGGATTGCTTGAGCCCAAGAGTTGGTGGTTGCTGTGAGCTATGCTGATGCCACTGCACAGGCGACAGCTCGAGACTCTTGTCTCAAAAAATCAGAACAGAATGACAAAGGTGGGTGCTTCTAGCTTAGTAACTAATTCCACCCATGTTGTAATTTTCTCACCTTTTTATCAGTGGGGACATGAGCTGTCTTTTGGAAACTAATGTAGCTTGAGCTGTCCCCCCGGCAACTGTGTACGCTGTGGCAATTTTGTTGCACTTGTGCCTCCAATGTCTAATAGATCATCAGTTCTAGTCTAAAGTGGATTGTGAAGGTAGTTTGTGTAGAACTTGCTTTAAGAGAAATGAAACAATGCCTGATGAGATGTCATGTCGGGAACCACTCTTGTACTATGTGATGCCTGCTGTTGAGGATTTTTTTCTTTTCTTTTTTTTTTTTTTAGAGACAGAGTGTCAAGCCATCACCCTGGGTAAAATGCTGTGGCATCATAGCTCACAGCAATGTCCAACTCTTGGGCTTAAGTGATTCTCTTGCCTCACTCTCCCAAGTAGTTGTGACTACAGGCACCCACCACAATGCTCAGCTGTTTTTTTTTTGGTTGCGGTTGTCATTGTTGCTTAGCAGACCCAGGCCGGGTTGGAATCTGCCACCCTAGGTGTATGTGGCTGGTGCTCTTGTTGACTGAGCTATGGGCACTGCCCTCCTTTGAGGACTTTCCTTAGATGCTTCCCCAAAAAGTATTCTTCCGCTTTGACATGAGCCTTCTGTGAGCTGTTTCCCCAATAGCAAAAGAAAAAAAAGTCAGAAGCTGATCCAGGCCCATTAATCTTGAGGCAACTATTTTGTTCATTGATCATTTACAAGGATAATTATAACTTTATTCATTTGTGTTAAAGAGAGCTTTCATAGAACTTTAATTGGTAAATTTAAAAAATTTGAAAATCTCTTTGAAACAATACTTTGTAGCAGGTAGATGTAAGTATACTGTCAGAAGAATGGAGACTTAAAGTTAATTATAAGAAATGATTATTTGGGTAGTGCTTATGGCTCAGTGAGTAGGGCGCCGGCCCCATATACCAAGGGTGGCAGGTTCAAACCCAGCCCTGGCCAAACTGCAACAAAAAGAAAGAAAGAAAAAGAAATAGTTATTTGCTGTTAATATATTCTCCAGAATTTCTAAAAACCTGTCTGTGTTTACATGGTGTACTTTAAGATTCTACAGTTATCTTTGTACTTTATCATGTAATCCTAGACTCTTTAGTAAGAAAATTAAAGTGGCCCATTGGCCCAACAACCTCCTGTAAGTACCAGGTTATCAGGTTTGCTGAAGCTGTTAATTATTGGAGGGATGTATGCATATGAGTTCCTAAATTGGCTAGGCTGATTTAATTTTTTTTTTTTTTTTTTTTGAGACAGAGTCTCAAGCTGTTGCCCTGGGTAGAGTGCCGTGGCTCACAGCAACCAAAAATGCTTGACCTTAAGTGATTCTGTTGCCTCAGTCTCCCAAGTAGCTAGGACAATAGGTGCCTACCACAACACCCGGCTGTTTTTTTGTTGTTGTTGCAGTTGTCATTGTTGTTTTAGCTGGCTAAACATACACCAGTATTGGACATACTGCAGCGCCCATAGTGCCAGCTACATACTAGCGGGTTCGAATTCCCCAGCCTCGGTGTATGTGGCTGCTGCTATGGGCGCTGCAGCTGATTAAATTTTTAAGCAATAGCCAATCTTAGCTGAAGAAATTTAAATACAAATCAGTATAGGTCAGCAGAATTTATTAATTTTTTTTTCCTTTTTAACAACCTGTATGGCTTTGAAAGCAGAATTGTTTTTTCTTTTTCTTTTTTTCTTTTAGAGACATAGTGTCACTATGTCTCCCTTGGCAGAGTGCTGTGGGTTCACAGCTCACAGTAACCTCCAGCTCTTGGGCTTAGGCGATTCTCTTGCCTCAGCCTCCTGAGTAACTGGGACTACAGACGCCTACCACAATACCCGGCTATTATTTTTTTGCTGAGGTTTGGCTGGGGCCGAGTTCGAACCCTCCACCCTTGGTATTTGGGGCTGGTGCCCTACTTGCTGAGCCATGGCACCACCCCAGAATTTCTTTAAACAGTAGTAGATTTGTGTCTCCTGACTTATACTGGTTTTCCTTAATAGTTTTTTTTTTTTTTTTTAAATAATGGGAGACTTAATCCTTTTGGTAGTATACAGATGAAGAGAGGAGAATGGGAAATGCCACACTTGAATGGGGTTTCTCTCCCTAATAATGGCTTTACAGTTTGCTTGATTTCCAGACTTGAGAAACTATGTAAATGAGCAGCAAGATACCACCAACTGTTATTTTACTTGACTCACATGTAGCATTTTACTTTTCTTCTTCTTCTTCTTCTTTTTTTTTTTTTTGTGGAGACAGAGTCTTACTTTATCACCTTTGATAGATTGCTGTGGCATCACACAGCTCATAGCAACCTCTAGCTCCTGGGTTTAGGTGATTCTCTTGCCTCAGCCTCCTGAGTAGCTGGGACTATAGGCGCTTGCTACAACGCCCGGCTATTTTTCTGTTTTGCAGTTCGGCTGAGGCCGGATTTGAACCCGCCATCTTTGGTATATGGGGCCAGCATCCTACTCGATGAGCCACAGGTGCCGCCCTTTATTTTATTTTTTTGAGACAGAGTCTCATTATGTCGCCCTGGGTAGAGTGCTGTGGCAGCAACCTCAAACTCTTGGACTTAAGCAATTCTCTTGCCTTAGCCTCCCTAACTGGTGCCCACCACAACACCCGGCTAAGATAAAAACTTTTAGTTTTTCAGAATGATAGGTGCCTGCTTGCCTGATATTTGTATTACTGTGAGAGGGCCAGTTTACAGAACCTCTCCCCTGTTCACAAAGATCTCCAGAAGCCTCTAACACCTGTGAAGATCTTCATAAGGCTTCTGCTACATGTGATAAGGATTATTGAATAGTTTTTTTGATTAACCCAGTGATTTAGAAAGGTAACTATATGATGTTATCATGGACTGAATGTTTTATGTTTCCCTCAAATTCATACGTTGAAATCCTAGCCCCTAAGGTTATGTACTAGGAGGTAGGGTCTTTGGTAGGTGATTAGGTCATAAATGATATTAGTACCTGTATAAAAGAGGCCTCAAAGAGCTACCTTGCCCCTTCCACCAAGTGAAGATGCAGCAAAAACATGGCTATCTGTACACCAGAGAGGATCCCTCACCAGACACTGAATCTGCGCATGCTTTGAACTTGGATTCCTCAGTTGCACAAAACTGAGAAATAGGTTTCTGTTGTTTATAAGCCACCCAGTCTTTGCTTTTTGTTTTAGCAGCCTGAACTGATTAAAACAGATAATAAAGATTGGATTGATAGGTGTTTTTTGTTTGTTTGTTTGTTTGTTTGTTTGTTTTTAGAGACAGAGTCTCACTTGATCGCCCTCGGTAGAGTGCTGTAACGTCACAGCTCACAGCAATCTCCAACTCCTGGGCTTAGGCGAGTCTCTTTCCTCAGCCTCTTGAGTAGCTGGGACTATAGGCGCCCACCACAATGCCCACCTCTTTTTTGTTGCAGTTTGGCCAGGGCTGGGTTCGAACCAGCCACCCTTGGTATATGGGACCAGTGCCCTACCCACTGAGCCACAGGCCACCACCCTGGTAATAGGTCTTAAAATAGGGTAAGCAGCTGGTGCTGTGATGAAGAGACAGATTTATTATCTCAAAACAAAAACTTATTGGAGAAGTAGGATCTTCAGGATTTGGTGGCCTATTTGCTACAGGTCAAAGTTAATCTTGTTTAACTTGGTAAATAGTAAAGACTGGAAGGCATGGAACAGGAGAAACAATGTGTAGAGGATGAGATAATTAATTTTGAGGTACACTGGTAATATATATATTTATATATGATAATTCTAGTGAATTCTAGTGAATGTCTAGTAGGCAGTTGAATACACTTGTGTGATCAACATGTACATGATTGTTGAGGTTGTGAAAAAACTGGGATAACTAGACAAAGTTTAGAATTGGAGAAAGTAGATGACCGAGGATCAAAGTTTAGGGAGCAGCAATATTTAAGGAGCTTGGGAAAAAAGAGGAATGCTGGGGTGTTAGGAGACTAAGATAGGATGGACTCAGGAAGTCAGTAGAAGTGCTGGAGAGTGGTTTAGAGTGAGTAATGAGCAGAGGCTGCAGGAAGGTAGGGTGTGTTGTCAAGAGTACTAAACATTCTGGCTGAGAGGCTAGCCCTGGGAAATGGACATACCAGTCAGGATTTTGGGTTGCAAATCACAGAAAATGATACTGACTTATTTATATATAAGGAAATCATTGAAAGGGTGTGGGGGAAGTTACAGAACCTACAGGAAGTTTAGAGAGCCATGCCCAGAAAACTGACCATAGATAAGGGAAGTGGGGCAGTCAGTCCACAACCACCCCAGACCACATGGACAGTCTGGCTCTTTTGCAGCTACTACTGCTGAGTACTCTTGTTGCTAGCACTAGCAACATGATTTCCTAATTGCCTGATCTTGTCACATTCTTCTTGGTCTGAGTTCTGGGCAGAAGCTTGGGCTTCCATGATTGTCAGGTTTATGACAGTGGGCTACAGGGAGAGCCAGGCAGGGCATGGCTCTTTTGCTTCCATGATGGCAAGTGGTTCATCACTGAAGGCCACGTGGCCTGGCTGTCACTGTGTTCCTGGTGGTCTTAGGAGGAGCAGGGGAATAGCAATTGGGAGAATAAATGGAGGATGTGAAGTGGTAGTGCCAAGCAGAGACTAGGTAGAGATCTCTGCACCCTCTTGTTGGGAAACCTAATCTGAGTGTCCCCAAGGCCTACAGCCAGATTTAGAGGTTGCTTAATCTAAGATTGTTACTGGGTGCTTCTCGTAACCCCAATTCCTAAGGCCTCCCAGAGTTTGGCTGTGCTACTCTGCATGTCGGAGAACTGATTTGCCTCCTGGTTTATAGTAATAGCCAGAATTGTGCATATGATCTGGAATAGGTTTAAGGGTGGTTGAGTTTATCTAGGACTGGGTATTGGTAGTGAGTCTAGTGGAAGAGTAGAAAGTAAGGCAGCCATTGAGAAGGTGCATCTTGAGGAAGAACTGGGAGGGAAGTGAAGTTTTGAGGATACAAAGAGATGGGGAAAAGAAGTGGGCTTAAAGCCTTGGGTACAGATTGGGGCAAGAATGCAGAGACTTTTACAGGTAATGGCCAGAGAAGGATTTTAGGATTACAGTATTGAAAAGAAGGCCTTGTCAGTTTTTCAAGACTGCAATAAGGTATCCTTAGAGTTGTGAATGAGGGGGAATTGATTACAAGCTTAGCCATAAAATTGACACTTTATGATTACAATCTTAGCTATAAAATTGATACTTTAAACCAATGTAGTCTCCTTCTTGGAGGGAAGGAAAGGGATAGCTGCCTGTCCAGTAAGAGAGGGAAGACCATGCCATCCAAGAGGGGTGTTAGCTGAAAGGACAGGCTGGAGACAGAGCTAGACTGTGGTCTCTGGAGTATAGCATTGCAGATCCTGCCCCCAAAGAGAAGGTGCAGGCATTATTGCCAGTGAACTCTGGTGTTTTGTGGGTGTACTTAGGGAGAGATCAGTGCCTCAGGCCAGGATCCTGATGCCTTTTTTTTTTTTTTTTTTTTTGAGACAGAGTTCTCACTTTGTTGTGCCCTGGTTAGAGTATAGTGGTGCTCTGGGTAGAGTGTAGTGGTGTTATCCTAACTTATTTCGATCTCAAACTCCTGGGCCTAAGTGATCCTCCTGTCTCAGCCTCCTGAGTAGCTGCGATTACAGATGCCTGCCACAATATCCAGCTGTTTTTTTTCTATTTTTGTGGAGACTGGCTCTTGCTCTTGTTCCAACTCCTGACCTCCCCAAATTCCGGACCTCAAGCAGTTCTCTCACCTAAGCCTCCCGGAAGTCCTAGGATTACCACACTGAACCTTGATGCTTTTTTTTTT
>CAUYON010019507.1:0-25685 GCA_963573935.1 Arctocebus calabarensis | reverse complement strand
CCGCAAACACACAATCACCCCACAACAACCCCGGGCAATCGGCACGGGCGGGGGGGGGTGGGGGCCCGGAGGGGGGGAGGGAGGCCAATGAGTGGGATCACACCTACGGTGCATCTTAGCAGGATACTGGTGAAACTTCTTAAATGTAGAGTATCAATGTCTTTATATAGTGATCAAGAAAATACCACGAAGGCTATCTGTAACAGTACGATGAAAACATTTCGGATTGTATATGAATTGTGCCCTATGATTGCACCAATGTACAGAATTATGATTCAATAAAATTATAAAAAAAATGCAGGGACGTTAACTCATCCTATGTGGACACCAGGCAAGTCACTTTACAGGCTGAAGTTGAGTTTTTCCATCTGTAGAATGTGGGAAATGGATCATATTAGTGGTGCTCAACATTGGTGGTATATTAGAATCACCAGGGGAGTGTCTGAAAGTCCCTGTGCCTTAACCATAGCCTTGACATCAGAATCTTCGGAGGTGGGACCTAGGCATCAGTAATTTCAAAGATCCCAGGGGATCCCAATGTGCAGATGAACTTGAGAACTATGGTCCAGGTGATCTCTAGACCCTCACTACCCTAAGTGTGGTCTTCAGACAAGCAGCATGGGAATCACTTGGTATCTTTTTAGTATTCAAGATTCTCACACCTTACCTCAGGCCTACACAAACAGAATCTGCATTTTAACAAGAGCCCCAAGTAATTTGTACTGGCATTAAAGTTTGACTACAAACTTTAGACTCTCTCGCACCCAGCCTAGACTGTCTTGCATCCAGCTCTTTCTTCAAACGATGCTTAGGTTTTGGCACTGGCGTTTTGATAATATTTGAATCTCAGTGCCAGGTACATTGTAAGTGTTAAAGTTTTATATGTGTGTCATGCATACCTATTTGGAAAACACCAAATTACCCCACCACACCTGTTCTGCACAGGGTACTAAGTGGAAATAGATTGAAAAAAATGTAGCCCTGCAAAAGGCATGAACAGTTTTATGAGATTCTGATCAAAGATTGCTTTTCCTTTGTAGAGTGATGAAGTAGAGGCCCCTCTGAGCGGCTGCCAGGTTCCCCTTCAAATCATCAGCAGCAGTGCAGTCATTAAAAACACCTGCCTCCTTGTGGCAATTTGTATCTGACATCTTCTTACCTGGCAACTTCTCATTTCCAGGTTCCTTCTCTGTTGCTCATATTACCTGACACCAATTTTGTCCACAGCTCCCCGCAGGAAATAATGGGAGGCTTGGCTGAGGAGGACTTGGCCTCCCCCCAGTGCTTCATGCTGTAATGTTCACCGCCTTGTTTAGGGCCGGAGAAGAGAACCCAGGCCTGAAAAACAAAAAGCAGAAATAGCATGAAAATGCTGAAACAAAAGCCAGAAAGCAACAGATTGACGTCATGCAAAATGCTAGTCTGACCTTTACAACTCAGGGCTATGAAGGAGGAATGGCGCCCACATCTTAGGCTCGTCATATTTAATTAGGACTTTTTTGAATAGTGGTTTATTTGGAGGAGGGAACGATATTTACAGCCCTTTGCCTGAGGGCTTTCTTTGGCTGAAAGCCCCCATTCTGCCCTAAGCACAGAAGTCCAAAGTCGGGGGATTAGTACCCTGGTAGAGGCTTTGGGGCAATGCCTGGATAGGTGTATAAAGACTCCAGCTCCCTCACTTTTTGGGTAAGATCGCTTGGAATGCCCGTTTTATGCTGGCTCTGGGAGACCCCCAGCAGCACCTAGCTCCAAGTTGCCCACAACGATGACTTGTTACATGCCCGGTATTGTCTTTCTCCCTGTTTCACCCCTCACTCACCTACTTGAGTTCTCTGTGTCGCTAGAGTTAACTGCTTTCACTCCAATTCTTCAAGGTCTGCTTATAGGGAAACTCACACCAAGATAAATTTTATATTCCATTTTCTTTAAAATAGTCACAGGTATAGAGTTCATATTTTATGTTCTTTCCTCTCAATTTTAAAATTTTCAGTAAATCAAACAAGTTATAGTATGAAGAGTTCAAAGTGATTTTGATAAGAGCCTTTAAAAAGACTATCTGAACACCTTATTTCACGAGACTCATTTGACACGTGGATCTGTCAAAGAGTAAGAAGACAAGGAAAGAGATTTCTGTAATGCCAGCAGAGCCCAGTGCGGAAGATCCTGGTTTCCAATTCTGGTTCCACACTTGTTAGCTGTATGACCTTAGGCAAGTTGCTTAACCTCTCTGACTCAGTTTCCTGACACTTCAAAAATGGGGGGACTAACGGTCTCCATCTGAAGAATTGTGGATGTTCAATCACATAATGTATGTTAGGTGTTTAGGAAAATGCCTGACACTAGTTGTTATGAACAGTTCAATGATCTAACTGGTTACTAACCAAGGATATTGAATCCACAAGGATGCCACCAGCCACAAAATACAAGATTGCATTAGACATGTCTTGTGCCAGTAAGAACGTCTACTAGGGCATAAAGCCAGAATCTGCAGCAAGAATCTTCCCCACCCCTACTTCTCAGATTTCATTGGTTAGAATTAAGGCACATGCCCATAAAACCATGAATCAATCTTCTATCTCCTCCTTCTCCATGTTCCTCTTCATTTTATTTCCCACACTGTGTCACAGGGGTGCCAGAGAGTTATGATTGTGTAACAAATGATCACCATGGGCCTCAGCAGCTCGGCTGGTGCTGCTGACATCAGCTGAGCCCCTTCGTGTGTCTGTGAATTGGCTCCACCGAGTAGCTTTGCTTCCAGCTGTCTGCAAGTTGACCGAGTAGCTCCGTTCCACCTGTTCTTCATCCTCCTTGGACCAGCAGGCTAGCTGGTGGAAGGTCTTCTCGTGACCATAATACAGGATCCGGCGTCTTGAGATGTTAGGCTTGCAACTGACACATTGCAGCGTCTGCCCTTGTACCATTGATCAAACAAGTTACACAACCCAGGCCAAAGGCAAAATGTGGAGTCACGGGTTCTGCCCAGCATGAAGCCAAAGGGTGTGGATGTGGGAAGGAGAAGGACCAATCATTCATTCTGCTGTAACGAGTTGCCAAAGAACGTGTCCGTACCGAAATGAAGTCTCTGAACTGACATAACATTCAGGTTTCTGGCACGAGTTTCTGCAGTGGTTAGTATATTAAAATATCATCTGGGATCCCATGTAAGCTGCTGCAAACGGGCCTGAGAGATCTGTCAATGACGAGGTTGCCTTGCCCAGGACTTGGTGACCTTTCAGCTTTAGCATCCCATGATTTGCAGTTTGTAGAAGAAAACCTGGCAGAGTATGACAACCCCAACAGAAGTGCGATAGCATATCTCAGGAACCTGCTTTGACTTCTCAACTAAATTCGGAAATCCTCGAGCGCAGATATTGAAACCTGGCCCATGCCTGAGACGGATGGCAGTATGTGGTGACTGCGACGAGCGTGAAGTGAACTGAGTCTGGGGGGAAGTTTCTGGGTGAACCTGGGGCGCGGAGGATGCGCGGGTGGTGCTGGAGGCGGGTCCCAGCCAGATGTGCAGGGCCCGCCCCGCCTTCCCTCGCTCGCCCCCGCCACTGGCGCACAGAGGAGCCTTGGTGCGCCTCGCAGGGACGACCCCGCCCCGCCCCGCCCGCGGGGAGCGCGCCCGGGAGCCCCGGGAGGAACGAAAGCCGCAGCGGCCGAAGAAAGAGGAGGCGGCCACCCCGCTGCGCCTCGAGTCCCTCCTCCTCCTGACGGGACGCCTAGGAAGGAGGGACGCCTGGAGGGACCATGTCCCGGCGCTGGGGCCTCGCGCTCCAGCTGCTGTTCTCCTGGGTGGCAGGTGGATTAGGGAACGCAGGCAGGTGAGCGGTTGGCGATCGGCCCTTGGCCTGAGCTCCCCCTGGGGGCCCCTTCTCTGCCTCCTGTTCCTCCAGGCACCCCCGCGTGTGTGTTGTGAGTGTGCACGTGTGCCTGTGACTGAGCCCGCTGAGCCCGGGTTTCTCCAGGCGCCGCCCGCAGCCCGCGGTCTCGGGGGTCTGCTGGCATCCGCTGCAAAGCGGGTGTGTGGGTGTCCATGAGAGTGTCGGGGGTGGGTTCTGTGCCTGCGCGGGTTTGTGTTCTCCCCCTCTATCCGAAGATCACCTACTGGTTGACAGTGGCTAGTTTCTCTGGGGAAGGAGGGAGGACACAGCAAGTTGGCAGTGTTCTTGGGCTGAGCCGCGCTGCTGATGAAAGTTGAGGGACTGGAGAGAAAGAACGCGTTGTCAGATGCCACCCCTTCTTTTTCTTGGTAAGGCCAGGCAGAATCTGAAGCCGTTTGCTTACTGCCCATGAGTTTTCCTGCGATCTGAAACTTATTTTTCCAAGAGATCGGCAAAGCCCCTTAGTAAATGCTCGCTTCCGTGGTGCTTACTGTTCAAAGCACTTTGGGACTATTAGCCCATGTAAAGTCTACACCTACTCCGTGTGGACTGTACTATTATTATCATTTCTGCGTGGTAAAAGAGAAAAACAAGGCACAGAGAGGTGGAGTAAGTTGCCCAAGGAGGCACAGCCAGTAATGAGTGGAGCTGAGATGAGAACCCAAGGAGTCTGGCCCAGAGTCCCTGCTGTTCACCAGTGCACTAGGGTGGCCTTTGGGGAAACACCCACTGGAAAAGGTTTCCTGGCTCCCTGGCTGTGATGTCTTCCTTTCTCCTTAGGTGTCCACTAGAGAGGGGCTTTTTTACTGCAGCATTATTGACCTTTTGGGCTGGGCTGGACAATTTTTTGTTGGGGTGTGGGGTAGGGGACTGTCCTGTGCACTGTAGGATGTTTAACAGCATCCCTGGCCCACCAAATGCAAATAGCAACCCTGACCACCCCCACTCAAGTTGTGATGATGTAAAATGGTCTCAGATATTGGCCAAGGTGCCCTGGAGGGCAGAATGGCCCCAGCTGCCATGGCTGTACTACAGAAATTTTCAGTGATGATTCCTGGGAGAACAGGATAAAAGCCTTGGTCTGGTATAGGCTTCTTAAAGGTGCGCCTATCTTTTGTTTGACTTACAGGGAAATATCTTTCATCAGAGTCAGCCATGGTATTAAGGGATTTTAGAGTTCAAACAGAACAAACCTCAAACCAGGTTCTTAGAATGTATGATCGCAAGTTTCAATTTCCTTTCCATGATAAAAATGTAAGCAGATGTAATTTGCTCATAATCACACTTTCCTTGAATGTTGGAGGCTGTTGTATTGCTAGAAAGCCCACTTAAGAAAGCCCAAGTGCTATTTGGACATGAGATTAATAGTTTCTTCAGTGGCCAGCAAAACAACCTCCAGGAGCTCCACTTTCAAAGTGCTACCAAATTAAATTAAAATCCAAAAAGCCTCCAGATAAACTAAAGAATATTAAACTAGAGAATCCCTGTCAGGATTCTGCAATTCTGCAGTTTTTAAGAGGTGAACCGTGGTTTCTTTACTCACTATCAGTTTCGTGAGCTGGTGTGTTTATTATCTGCTCAACATGCTTAGAAATAAGTGGTCAGCTTTCCAGGAATGGCTAGAGAGCATGTTTAATCAGCTCCAGACTCCATGTCACCAACGACAACACATTTATGAAGATGGCAAGGCACCCTTTGTAGAAAAGTATGTCCACTAGTTATTTCCCGAGGTTTTACAATCTATAGTAAAAACTGTGAGTGCTAGATAGAGATTTCTCTCTTTTTTTTTTTATGAGACATAGCCTCAAGCTGTCACCCTGGATAGAGTGCTATGGCATCACAGCTCACTGCAACCTCCAATTCCTGGGCTCAAGCGAGTCTCTTGCCTCTGCCTCCCAAGTAGCTGGGACTACAGGCGCCCGCCACAACGCCTGGCCATTTTTTGGTTGCAGCTGTCGTTGTTTGGCGGGCCCGGGGGCTGGATTTGAACCCACCAGCTCAGGTGTACGTGGCTGGCACCTTAGCCCGTTGAGCCACAGGCACCGAGCCTAGATAGAGATTTCTAATATAAGAACCAGTTGGGTTTTTCCCTCTTAAATTTCAGAATGTTAGGGGTACACATGTTTTGTACAGATTGAGTCAAAGTTGTAAGTGTGCCCTTCACCCAGTTAGGGTTCACTGTACCCAATGAGCGTGAATTTACCCCTTGTCTCCCCTTCCCCCCAGCTTGATTTTCATTGAAATTTACTTCCATATGTGCACCTACATTTTGATTGGTTAGTTCCAATTTGATATTGCGTAAATGTGTTTGTTTCTCCATTCTTGTGATGTTTCACTTAGAAGAATGGTTTCCAGTTCCATCCAGGTTGTCACAAAAGATACTAGGTCACCATATTTTTTTTATTTTCTGCCTGAGTAGTACTCTATGGTATGCATATACCACATTTTATTGATCCATTCATGTATTGGTGGGTACTTGGGTTGTCTCCATATCTTTGTGACTGTGAATTGTGCTGCTATAAACATTTCAGTGCAGGTGTCCTTTTTTATCGAATGACCTTTTTTCCTTTGGGTATATACCCAGAAGAGGGATTGCTGGATCAAATGGTAGGTCTACTTTAAGTTCTTTGAGGTATTTCCATACAATTTTCCATAGAGGTTGCACTAGTTCCCAGTCTCACCAACAGTGGATAAGAGTTCCTTTCTCTCTGCTTCCACTTGTTGTTGTTTTTAATTGAAATACTACAACATGATTTTATGACCTAGAAAATTACATGCCTCTTAAATGGTGCTTAGCACATAGGAGACAATTAACACTCATTAAATGAATAAACCATGCATATGCCCACTCTTAAAATTCAGAACTTGGCTTACCTTATACTTCTATGCCCTTTCAGTATTGGGGCTATTTCAGTGCTCTAGACCTACTCTGTCCAACAAAGCAAAGATGGTAGCCAGGAGCCCTAGATATTGGCTATTAAGTACCTGAAATGTGTCCAGTCCAAGTTGAGATGTGCTTTAAGTGTAAAATGCACATTGAATTTTGCAACTAAGTATAAAAAAGAGAACAGAAAATATCTCACTAGTCTTTTGATATTGATTACATGTTGGTAATATTGTATAAATACTGCATTAGATAAATTATTAAAATTAATTTCACTTGTTTCTTTCACATTCTGAAAAATGTGGCTACTGGAAAATTTTAAATGCCATATATGGTTATTTATTTCTATTGGACAGTGCATTGGTCTAGAACATTTATTGATCTGAACTCCATCTTGGGTGTTCTAGATGCAAACACTTGGATCTCTTTATCTTGGGCACATAAGATAAATGTTATTAACTTTGCTCTTCTGGAGATTAATGTTTAGAACAGCTCCCTACTTACAACACATTTCTGTTACATATTTTCTCTATTGAACTTAAGTAAAAATAATGTGAAAGATGAAGGAATGACTAGGGCTAGCCCTCCTTCTGAGGGCTGTGTGCCACAAACCACAGGCAACAACAATGTGCCACTATAACAATTTACCACATACCTCATGGCTTAAAACAACGCAAGTTTACTGTGCTACAGTTCTGAAGGTCAGAAGTCCAAAACGATTCTTATGGGGCTATAAATAAGATGTTGTCAGGGCTGGTTCCTTCTCTAGGCTCTAGGGAAGAATCCCTTTCTTATTTCTTTCAACTTCTAGAGGCTGCTAGCAATCCTTGGCTTGTGGTTGCATCAGTTTAATATCTCTTTTCCTTGTCATCTTGCCTTCTCTCTGACTCATCCTTGTCTTTCTCCAAGAAGAACCTTTGTGATTATAATAGGTCCACTTGTATAATCTGGGATAATATTTTCATCTTAAGATCCTTAAATTGATCACATCTGCCAAGTTCCCTTTGCCATTTCAGGTTCCAGGGATTAGGACTTGTGGGTGGGGGTATCATTCACCCTTCCACAGGAAACCCAAGATGTGAGTCTTTTCTTGTTTTTGTGGGCTAGAGTATATCTTTAAATATGATTTTAGTGCTTTTTGAATGGTTGGCATATCACTCCTTTCTTTATATTATTTAAACCCAGAATTTGTGAGAATATACCCAAACCTTAAGAGCTGAATATTTCTAGGAAGTAATAATCATGAAATCTCTAGTTACAAATTAGAAATCATTCCTGAGCAGCCTTATTTAAATAGTTACTTTCATTGGTTTAGAAGATGTCGAAGTCCTATTTATAGGTTATTTATGTACATAAATCAAGGTTATGTAAGCATCAAAATGAGAATATATTATCTAGCCTTCATAAATGAGATTGGCATTCAGCAAATATTATTGAGATCCTACTATATGTCAACCCTTTTCAATCAATTCAATTCATTTCAATCAATCCTTTCAACAACCCTAAGAAACGGGTATTGTGCCCATTTGACAGTCAAGGAAATGGAAAAACCTAAAGAAATTAGGGTTCAGCGGGGTACAGGGGCACATGCCTGTAGTCCTAGCACTCTGGTAGGCTGAGACAGGAGGATTCCTTGAGTTTAGGAGCTTGAGACCAGCCTAAGCAAGAGTGAGACCTCATCTCTACTAAAAATAGAAAAATCAACTGGGCACCTATAGTCCCAGCTACAAAGGAGACTGAGGTAGGAGAAACACTGGAACCCAGGATTTTAAGTTGCAGTGAGCTATGATGATGTGACTGCACTCCAGCCTGGGCAACAAAGTGAGACTCTGTCTCAAAAAAAAAAAAAAATCAATAGAGATGAGAGAGGAGAAAACCTATTGAGTCTGTATGAGAGAATCAGGGAAAATTAAAGCTAGGATGACATTTAAACTGTCCTTATGGACTGAATGTGAGTCTACCTGATGTCGCACAGGGAGAAGAAAGTGAGTATTCCAGTGCTTAATTCCTAGTCAGTATTGCCTAGGAGGAAATGAATGGATGGATAGAAAGATACCTTCAAAAAGAATGCATAAGGAGGCACAACCCCAAGAAACAGAGTAGACTGGCCAGTACCTTAGGTTGTGAGCCCAGTGGCTGCCAAGAGGCAAAGAAGGCAGCCTGCAGGCAGTGAGGAGCCTGGCGTGTCAAGCCACAGAGATTGGACTGTGGTCTGAGAGCAGCAGAGAGCAGAGCAGCTCTGTGTCCTTTAAAGCTGACACTGTCCTGACAAATTTATACACAGAACTGTGACACAGTTGTGCAGAATTATCACTAAGGTAGTGAGCCATAGTTTAGTTTATTGGCTGCATTTTTCCTTGTCTAGTGTCATAGTAATCATGTGCTTATAATCTATGGCGTCTCAGATTTGATGACTAAAAATGCCAAATTAAAATTCCAAATGCTAAAGCTGCAGATATCAACAAAGATCATCACCTTGCTCTGCAGTGTCCATCTGCGTGGTTTCTGGGCATCACATATGTAGTAGAACCTCTGCAAGTTGACTGCAAAAAGTGGTGAACACAGGGAGGTGGTCAACATAAGGAATTAGACCTACTGTACTTTGAGTACATGTGGTACATGTCTATGAAAATTAGGTCAGTTTAAGGTGGTCAATGATGGAGTTCCTACTATATTCATTTTCTATTTCTGCACAACAGAATAAAACAACATTTTTCTTTCACACTTTGTATGAGTCAGATTCTGGAGTAGCTTAGCTGGGTATTTTTTTTCTTTTTTGCAGAGACAGAGTCTCACTTTACCGCCCTCGGTAGAGTGCTGTGGTGTCACACAGCTCACAGCAACCTCCAACTCCTGGGCTAAGGTGATTCTCTTGCCTCACTCAGCCTCCCGAGTAGCTGGGACTACAGGCGCCCGCCACAACGCTCGGCTATTTTTCTGTTTTGGAGTTCAGGCCAAGGCCAGGTTTGAACCTGCCACCTTCGGTATATGGGGCCGGCGCCTACTCGATGAGCCACAGGTGCCGCCCGAGGCTTGGGGTCTTTTTTTTTTTTTAAGGCTTTTTAAAGAACAGTTTTAGGTTCACAGTAAGAGCTTGGAGGTTTTCACAAGGTTGCAGTGAGGTGCTGGCCAATGATACAATAATCTGAATGCTTAAGTCGGGTGGGAGCATCTGTTTCCGAGACGCACACTCGCACAGCTTGGGGAGGGAGGCCTCTGCTCCTGCCAGTCGGACCTCTCCCTACAGCTGCGTGAGTGTCCTCACACCGTGTTAGCTCACTTCCTGCCGTGACTAATCTGAGAGACAGAACGAGGAAGAATCTATTATTCCATGCCTTCTGTGTCCTACCTACTCTTGGAATTCACCCCAATCGCTCCCCCATAGTGCCAGACACCATGTACAGCCCCGCATACGGGAAGGGGAATTAAGCTTTACCTTTTGAAAGGAGGGGTATCAAAGAATTTGGGGACATATTTTAAAACCACCACACAACACATTCTAGTTTGCCTTCTCCCACACTGCTTACTCCTCTCAGCTTTTTTTGCCAGCCTCCCTTCTTGCACACAATTTAAAGTGCCCGATTTTCACAGAGATTCATCTTTGATTTTCTTCCTTATCTACACTCTCTCCAGGCGATCTTCCCAGTCCTAGCACTTTCAATAACATCTACACATACCTGACTTGCAAATGTGAATCTCTGAGCTCCACGCTAGCTCTTTCTGCTGTATTCTTGGCTTTTCTTTCTTTCTTTCTTTCTTTCTTTCTTTCTTTCTTTCTTTCTTTCTTTCTTTCCTTCCTTCCTTCCTTCCTTCCTTCCTTCCTTCCTTCCTTCCTTCCTTCCTTTTTTCCTTCCTTCCTTCCTTCCTTCCTCCTTTCTTTGCAGTTTTTGGCCCCGGCTGGGTTTGAACCCACACCTCCGGTATATAAGACCGGCGCCCTACTCCTTGAGCCACAGGCACTACCCCTTTCTTTTTTTTTTTCTTTTTTTGAGACAGAGTCTCACTATGTCGCCTTCTGTAGAGTGCAATGGTGTCACAGCTCACAGCAACCACAAACTCTTTGCCTTAGCGTTTCTCTTGCCTCAGCCTCCCAAGTAGCTGGGACTACAAGCACCCGCCACAACATCCGGCTATTTTTTTTTTTTTTTTAGAGACAAGGCCTCGCTCTGGCTCAGGCTGGTCTCAAACCTGTGAGCTCAGGCAATCTACCTGCCTCAGCCTCCCAGAGTGCTAGGATTACAGGTGTGAGCCACCATGCCCGGCCCTATTCTTGACTTTTCCACTGGGATGTCTCACTGAGTTTAAAACATCTGACACTAAACTCCGGCTCATCTCTTCAGAACTGGCTTCCACGACCTCACATTCCCTCCCACCCCCACCCCCAAACAAGCAGCATTCAAACTGGCTCAAGCCAAAAACATGGGCATTATTCCTAACAAAGGGTGCTCTTTCCCTCCACTTCTATTCAATCCAGCACTAAGTCTATTACAAACCATGTCTCAAGTCCACCTCCTTCTCCCCTGCCACCTATAACCACTCCACTTTGCCACTGTCATCTCTCGCCCAAACCACAATAACTTCCTTTTGCTTTCTCTTTCCCCCTCCAGTCCCCTTTCAGGGACTTTCTACCAGATTAAGAGTAAAATCCATTCTACATAAAATGGCATAAAAGGCCCTGCCTAGATCTAGCCTTTGCCCATTTCTCTAACTCCATCTTTTATCATTCTACCTCATTCTTACTGCCTAATGAATGAATGAATGAATGAATGAGACAGCACAAATGTAGCTGTCTTGACAGCTCTTTATTGACTGCCTTCCTTTCCCCATCTCATTTCCCAAACCTTTATTGATGCTCCCTTTACCTCTGAAATCGGTGTTTTTCAACCTTTTTTAAAACCTCACAGCATGTTTGAACCTATAGTTGAACTTCCATGGCACACTTAAATTATGTTGATCAGAGAAAGAGTTAAAAAAAAGAATATACTTACTGGGCTTTGAACTTCTTTCAAAAATAATTAATGATCTTAAAAAATTTTCATGGCACACCGCTAGACAGAAAATCACTGTCCTAAATAAACCACCTTGCACGCCAATCCTTGTCTCATGGTCTGCTTCTAGGGGAGCCCAAAATAAGACATTCCCCATCCCCAAGCTCCACAGAACTCCTGAGCTTAGAAGATAAGTGAGAGAAATAGAGGAAGCCATGGAAAATCCCAAGTTTTGCCTAATGTTTACTACTATCCCTACCATTCACGGCCCGGGAAATTTGAAGACTCATCAACACACACTGATAGGGCAGAACTGGATAGCCTGGGCTGATTTTTCACTGGGCTCTTAAACCCCAACACATCTGGGAAGATGAGTAGTCTTGGGCTATCTCTCAGCCTGTTGGACTGGAAATCTATTTCTTGAAAATAGGTGGGAACCTAGAATTAATTTTAATTGGCCAGGTACAACGAATGGGCTATTCTGGAACATATGATGAAAACAAAACAAAAATCAACAACAGCAAAACCTTCGTGGCTAGACCTTGTTATCCTTATTTAGAAAAACTTTTTTTTTTCATTTGTACAGCAATATTTAAATATATTTAAACATCAGCAAAAGAGGTTTAACTTCTCAATTTGTCTTGGAGAATATCATGAAGTTTCCTGGAACCTGACCATAAACAAGCATACTAAGAATTCTGGCTCAGTATATTTTTGCAGAAAATAAGGAATTCTTTGAAGAAATACTACACTACTTACGCAATGCCCAGAATGTTTTTAAATTAACTTCAGCTGTGGAGACAGCGATTTTCTGATTAATTTGATCAATGTAGACAGCAAGATATAGAATGCATTAAAGAAACTTTGGGCCATTCAGCTTTTAGCTCAGACTCCCAGAGTTCAGGGCCTCCTGCCCATGGGGACTTGCCCACCTACATCAACACCTCCCTGCCTCAGACAGGCTCCCTGATCCTCATCTATACCAAACATTGTTTAGGATGAGACATCTGAGGGATGTGAGAGAGAGACACAGAGACAGAAGCTGGACAGCCCATCTAGACCTCCCAAGGTGGCAGAGGATGTTGGAGGGATCAGTTCAGTCCAAAATTAGGCATTCTCTTTCTAAGTTGATAAATTTCTCTCTTGTTTTCAGGTTCCGTGGGGCTGTGTCAATCTAGCCCAATGCATAAAAGCTCATTTATGTGATCTGATATCTTTTACATCCCAATGATTGATACTATGCCTCAACCATTTATCTTTGATATTCCAGAATGCACTGGCCCAATTTTATACATATAAACAAGTACATGCTTCGCAAATGTGAAACTAAATGCAGTTCATAGCGATAGCTTTGTAAGTCTTTTTTGTATAAATGGATTCACATAGAAGGGGAAAAAACAATGTGTACTAGACTTTAGGAAAAGAATTGGCTCTGGAAATCCTACTGCGTTGGTCAGAATAGGCTATCGTCTCAAATTCTCTCCAAATCTCAGTGACTGAACACAGTGATAAACACAGTAAAAGTTTATTTTTTTCGCTGCCTCATAGTCCAAGGTATGTTTGAGAGACTCTGTTGCATGCCTCTGGCCCAGCCTCCATCCATCCCGAGATGCCTGCTTCTCCCTCCAGGTAGGAATACTCTTTATTCAAGGGCTGATGGAAAAGGAGCATATCGAGAATCCCGTGGGAGGCTTTGTGAGTCAGGCTTGGAGGTTGCCCACATCCTGTCCACGCACATTCCATTGGCCCCAACTAGTCACATGGCCTCAACTAACTGGCAGCTGAGAAACATGGCAGTAGTTTTGTGCCCAGGAGATATAGAAATAGATTTGGTGAGCATGTAACGTTCTCTTTCACAATTGTTAAATTGCAACATACGAAAACACAGCTTTGTGATCTTTTGTAACGTATAAAAATGGTGATTTCATATGGTTTAGCTTAATAGTTTATGTCCCTTATCCAGAGTACTCACAACCAGGTATTAAAGGAAAAGCATCATTGAATTAATGATAGGAAAGCTAATGAGTGGGCCTGGAATTAGAGCAAAGGGCAGGTATGTGTAGCAGGAGAGGATCCTGAGAAAGGAATCTGAATCATTTGTTAACATTAACTTGGAACAGTTCTTAAGAACTGTGTAGAAGCTGAAAGTTAAAGCTTTTTTAGAGCAGTTTTTCAAAAAATTTTACAAGATAAATTGCTATTATTCTCAATATCCTGCTTCCCTGTACTGGATTCCTTTGTGCCCCTGGCTCATATTATTTCAACTTAAAAAAATGTATATATTAATAATTAATTTTCTGTTTGCCCATAATTTTAAATAGGTGCATATGTTCATTTTCAAAAAAAAATTGGCACACGTAGAATACAGAACTGGATTCTTTTTTTTTTGAGACAGAGCCTCAAGCTGTCACCTTGGATAGAGTGCTGTGGCATCACAGCTCACAGCAACCTCCAATTCCTGGACTCAAGCAGTCTCCAGCCTCCATCTCCCAAGTAGTTGGGACTACAGGTGCCCACCACAACGCCCAGCCATTTTTTGGTTGCAGCCGTCATTGTTGTTTGGCGGGCTGGGCTGGATTTGAACCCGCCAGCTCAGGTGTACGTGGCTGGCGCCTTAGCCCATTGAGCCACAGGCGCTGAGCCCAGAACTGGATTCTTAATGGAATAAATCAATTTCTTATGACATGTAGAAATAAGCAAGTTAATAATTAGCTATTCAATCGACTAATAATTTTTCCTCTTTAATCTGTGTTTCCATTTTTATGACCAGAGATGGAATTTGGTGATTAAACCAGTAAAATCCCAATATGAAGCTATCTCACAAAGCTGGATGAATACATGGGCTTCATACCCATTAATTCCCAAAGCATGTTGCTCATTCATGAACTCACATGTTCCTCTGATGGTTTTTCCTACAGTGTCATTTCATGCAGCTTGGTCTCTTTCAGGAAATAAGCACAAAACATGTCGTTGCATCCACACAGCAGCTGGAGGTTGAATGATGTTTTCAGATTTGTATAGTTGTCTGAATAGCAAAATCCATCTGTAGTTCTCAATCATGAATTGAGTTGATTCTTAAACTATTGCTTCCATTTTTTACACAAATGACCATAAGGCTAGATCTGATGGCAAATTTCTCATGTCTTCCAATAGCACTGTGATACTAAGATGAATTTATGACTAGGAAAGGAATTCCTTAAAATGGATACTTCATTAACAAATTTTTGCTGGCCCAAGTGTTAGTCATTAACATTTTGGAGAGCTTTATAAGGTGCACTTTATACAACATCAAAAATGATGACTTGGGGGAAATTAATACACCTCAGATTTCTCAGTTTCACCTTTTCACCTGAAAGCAAGCATATGAAAGCAATAAAGCTCAAGAAAAAGAGGATTTCTCTGGAGAACTGTGGTAATGTGCAAACAGTGTACGAATTTCATCTTTGGGTAACTTTCTCCCGTTAGTTAACCCCAGGCGGTATACTTTACAATCCCAAATAATTGACTTTGATCAGTACGTAGGAAACAGGTTTGGCCACCTGTACCAAGGACCCTGGGCTGGTTTCTAATTAGGCTTTTTTAAAGTGTCAGATTTCAACAAATCTCAAATTTTTTTGGTGTGATTTCACATCTAACTGCTTTCAAAATCTTGTTGGAGTTTAGTGAGCTCAACCTACTTCTATGGGAGCTGTTTTATGTATCTCAAAGGCCTTGATATTCCAATGGCTTGAAATCCTTCTATAACTCTCTGGAGCCCTGCAGAATGAACAGAAGGTTCTCCATGGACACAGATCCTTCCTTTCTGGTCCCTGCTCATCTTCCTGCTCCCTCTTCACCCCCCTATTCCCTGTGCTGCCCCCCATTCCCCTACTGCTAACATACACCACTGTGTGTGCTCAAATTTGCAGCTACCAACTTCCCATGTTCTTAGCAGCCCACCCTTGCCAAAGCTGTTTTCTCACCTGGAATGCCTTTCCCACCATATAGCCTCCTCCTATGTCACCTGCATAAGTTCCACCAGTCACCAGAATTCATATAGGGTCCCCAATTCTCCAGAAAACCCCTCACTCACCCATTGCAACCTAATGACTTCTGTGTCTTCCCCTACCTCCTGAAGACCTACCCTTCTGGTAGAGGTCATATGTCAGAGTATAATTATCTGTTTACTTACCCATCTTTGCCCTAAGACTATAAGTCCTTTGTGGGCAGGAGCTACTCGCGTATACCTCTTAAAGTCTCCCAGTGCCTACTACAGTACCTGACATGTGTAGTGACCTAATTTGGGGTAGACAAATGGATAGATGAATGGGTGAATAGTTTGGTGAAGGGTGTTTCTACCTGCATTGTAATATCAATGAAATACTCAGTTTTTCTTGGCCTTAGTTTCCTCATGTGTAAAATGATAGATGGAACTGAATGACATCTAAGGTCACTTTCCTTAAAGTGAAATTCTATGCTCATCTCCCCTTCCAGCAAAAATTAATTCCTATAAACATACAAAAGTAAAGTTATAGGGAAACCATGGCAGCTATCAGTGTGCCTTGAAGACCTCCAACTGCAGGGGGTGTAATTGACTGAGGACCTCAACTACTCTGCTCTTGGAAATCTATCACCACTTTGAAGTGAGGCCACAACACACAGAGGCTATTCCCACCAATGACCAAGCTCAGCAGGGATGCTCAGGCAGGCCCTTTTGTGGGAAACATGGCTCTCCTTTGAAGGTTGACACATCTAATAATTTTTTTTTTTTCAGTTTTTGGCCAGGGCTGTGTTTGAACCTGCCACCTCCGGGATATGGGGCCAGCTCCCTACTCCTTTGAGCCACAGGCACTGCCCCACATCTAATAATATTAATCCTACTACTGGAATTAATAGAAGCAATCAGTTAGGGAACATTTATTGTGCTGTCACTGTTCAAAGCCCTTTCATTATCACAGATACCTTTAAGGTAAATACTTTTGTTTTCCACATTTTAGAAATGAGATAACTGAGGCATAAAAAGGTGAAGTTACTTGATGAAGGTCAGAGAGTTAATATATGGTAAAGCCAGAATTCAAAACCAGTAAGGAGCCAGGCATAGTAGCTCACACCTGTAATCTCAGCACTCTGGGATGACTAGGCCAAGGCAGTTGGATTGCTTGAGCTCAGGAGTTCAAAACCAGCCTGAGCAAGAGCAAGATCCTGTTTCTAAAAAAAACAATAGCTGGGCATTTTGGCAGGTGCCTGTAGTCCAAGCTACTTGGGAGGCTGAGGCAAGAGGATTATTTGAGCTCAGGAGTTTGAGATTGCTGTGAGCTATGATGCCATGGCACTCTACCCAGGCAACAGAGTAAGAATCCGTCTCCAAAAAACAAAACAAACAAACAACAACAACAACAACAAAAAAAAACAGAAGGAAGGAGATCACTGTCCTAACCACCATGTCATGTAGCCTCTCAACACCCAGAGTTCATCCTGTTGTCTTAATAGAAAAACTCTCCTCATTTGGCTTTCTTGACACCGTACTAACCTAGTGTTACTCTGGGTCTCTTTCTAAACCTTTCTGTTTCTTGGTCCACCTCTTAAATCGTAGTTTCCTTGGGGCTCTGCCCTGTGCCTCCTTCTCCTTTTATACTACAGTCATCCTATAGATTCAGTAACCATCACCTGCACAATTTCCACGTCTAGTCCTGCTTCCTGGAATTCATGCCCAAATATCCAGTTTCCTACTCAAATGTGTCCTCTATGTTCTGTCTAGTGAGCACTCAAAATCATGATGCACCAAAGAGAATTAATTATTTACCCTATTGCTCTACATATTCCTCATCTATATTCCTCATTCCAGAAACATGGCACTGCCTCCTACCTGCCAATGTATCCATCTCACACTCCACTTGCAATTGACTGGAATATGAGCTCCATAAGAGCAGAGATCTTCTTTCCTTCTTGTAGCTGATGAACTCTGGAAAATAACCAAGTGCTTTGTTACATTGTACGTATTCAATAAATACTTGAGAGAAAGTAAACGAATAAGCAATGATCAAGTCTTTTGTTTCCACATTGATTCCATTCATTTATCCTCACCTCCACTGCTGCTGCTCCCGTCCAAGCAACCTGAATCTATCTTCCAGGCCAACTGGCATCCTTCTTCCATTCTGCCTGCCTCCAGTCTGTTTTCTAGACTGCTTCTAGGATAATGTTTTTCAAAAAGAACATCTTATCAAATATTAAATAAGTTTCCTACTTAAAACCCTCTCCTATTGCCATTGAGATATAAAACTTCAAAACCCTATGACTCTTGCCATAGTGTAGTGGTTATCAAATTTTCCTAAAACCCCAAAGCCTTAACTTGACTCACAAGACCTTCTGTGATGTAGCTTCTGCCCACCTCTCAAGGCTCATCCCTCCGCAGCCAACTCCCCCCTCTCTGGCCTTCTACCGGTTCCTCAAGCTCAAGCATGGCATCTCTTAGGCTGCCCTTATTTTATTCCACTACCTGTAATATTCTTTCACTCCATGTGATTGACCCTTGTCCATATTAAGTCTCATGAGGGCAGAAAGTTTTCGCCCTTAAAAAGAAGACCTTGGAACCCTTAGATTGGATTCTGTTTCTTTGCTTTAAGCTTCTGTGGCAGACTTAATATGTTTAGTCCTCTATGACCCTAACACCTTTGTCTAAAGGCTCATGAATTGGGGACCCAATCTGGCAGGTTTATCTTCATATCTCTAGCACCTAGCACAGTGCTCAATAATTAATGCTCTATTGAAGATTATATTGGAGTTTTTGGCATCAGGAAACAGGTAAGTCCCTTCCTATTGGGTTTGGCGAGCATATTGCTTGCATGTCTAAGATTTTGTTGCTAGATTGAAATCTAATGAAATGAGTCCCACATTTCTTGTCAAAATATGGAATTAAAATCCTGTAGACCGTTCCTTCAAATAGGAGCTTTGGGGGGAAAAAATTGAGAAATCAAATTCCATAGGCAGAATTTTTCCCTTTATAGCTTTCCTGTTTATCATGTTGCCTTTTAAAATCCAACTCAAAGGCTCGGCGCCTGTGGCTCAACAGGCTAAGGCGCCAGCCACGTACACCTGAGCTGGTGGGTTCAAATCCAGCCAGGGCCTGCCAAACAACAATGACGGCTGCAAGCAAAAAATGGCCAGGCGTTGTGGCGGGCACCTGTAGTCCCAGCTACTTGGGAGGCGGAGGAAAGAGACTTGCTTGAGCCCAGGAATTGGAGATTGCTGTGAGCTGTGATGCCACAGCACTCTAGTCAGGGTGACAGCTTGAGGCTCTGTCTCGAAATAAATAAATAAATAAATAAATAAAATCCAACTCAAATGTCACCTCCCCTGTAACATCTTCCTCCTCTTTCCTGGGCAAAGTTAGTTCCTCCTTCCATTTGCTCCCCAAACATCAGCTTCATGTTGTTAAAAGTAGAGGTAAAACCAGATGTGAGGACTTTGTCAAGATTTCTTACAGACATTTACTGTTAAAAAATGGGCTCTCTGGATATTGACATGGAAAGTTTTTTTGCAGAGTGAGAAAAAGTCACATTACCTTGTTCACCAAGGTACAAGGATAGTTGTTTTTAATGATTAATTTCAATCTTGTCCTCAAATATTAAGGACATCATAACAAATAAACCAATTAAAAGTGGTCAAAGGACCTGAATAGACATTTCTCCAAAGAAGATATACAAATGGCCTATAAACACATGGAGAATGCTTAACATTAGCCATCAGAGAAATGCAAATCAAAATCAAAAGGTACTTCTCAAGCACTAGGTTGGCTATGATTCTTTTAGAAATGAACAATAGTGTTGGCAAGAGTGTGGTGAAACTGGGACATTTTCCCATAGCTTGATGGTGGGAATGTGAAATGATGCAGGCTTTTTGGAAAAAGTCTGGCAGTTCCTCAAAAAAGTTAGACATAAACGTATCATATGTCATAGTTCAGGCTGCTATAACAAATTATCATATATTGAGTGGCTTATGAACAATAGAAATGTATTTCTCACAGTTCTGAAGGCTAGAAGTTCAAGGTCAGGGTGCCAACATGGTCAGGTTGTGGAGAGGACTGTCTTTTGGGTTGCAGACTAACAACTTCTCAAACTAGCTGGCTTTCTGGCCTGTTCTTATAAGGGCACTAATACCATTCATAAAGGCTCCACCCACATGACCTAATTGCCTCCCAAAGACCCCACTTCCAAAAACCATCACATTGAGATTACAGTTTCAATACATAAAATTGGAGGGACACAAACATTCAGTTCATTGTATCATATGATCCAGCAATTCCACTTCTAGGTATATACCCAAAAGAAATGAAAACACATAAAAACTTCTGCACCAATGCTCACAGCAACCTTATTCGTAATGGCCAAAAGGCAGGAACAACCCAAATGTCCATCAACTGATGAATGGATAAATAAAATGTGGTGTATCCATGCCATAGAATATTATTCAGCAAGCAAAAGGAGTGAAGTGATGCTATATACTATAACATAGATGAACCTTGAAGTCATTGTGAAGAAGCTAGACACAAAAGGTTACATTTTGTATGATTCTATTTATATGAAATGGCCAGAATACACAAATCCAAAGACATATAGCAGATTTATGCCAGAGGATGGTGGGGGGAGTTACTGAGATTAACTTCTATTAGGCATGATGTTTCTTTTTAGGATTATAGAAATGTTCTAGAATTAAATAGACATGGTAAGTACATGACAGTGAAAATACTAAAATCCACTGAAGCATAAACTTTACAATGGTGAGTTAACATATCACAATGTGAATTATATTTCAATTTTTAAAATGCTAATATTAAAAAGAATCCTTAAAGACATCACTGTATTTGAATTAGCACTTTGTTCAGTAGTCTATAGTTTCTTCTGTGGGAACTGATAGTTATGTGTGGACTGGGTCGAGATTGTGGTATCCCTTATAGAACTGTTAGTAATATACAAATGAGATTATGGCAGATGGCTGCTGTATTTCTCAGTCAAAAGTCTTTCTCAGAGCATTGTAATAATATGTACCATGCTGTCCTATACTATAATGCAGTGATTTTCAACTGTTGTGCCATAGAGGATCTTAGGTATGCCATAAAAACTTTTAAAGATTATTAAATTGTTTTTGAAAGAAGTTCAAAGCATAATAAGTATAATCTTTTTTTTACTCTTTTTTTTTTGATCAACATAATTTAAGTGTGCCAGGGAAGTTTAACTATAGGTTCAAGTGTGCTATAAGATAGAAAAGTTTGGAAAACACTGGCTGTAATGCATCTGATTACAGTAGGCTGTGACCTTAAGAGCAGAGGCCAGGACCTTTTCATCATTGTACTCTTTGTGTCTAAGAAAGCACATGGAACATAGTAAGCCCTCAATTAAGTGTTTAGTTTGGAAGTGGTAATTAACTTGCATAAAATTCAGACCTATCGCAGAAAGCACAAGGGAAAAATGTACCTGCCTTTGTCTGTTAAAGAGCCCAGGAAACAGCTTTACAGAGTATTTAATATATATGAGGAAACAGTCACGGCCCTTCACAGAACATTCAACACAAGCCTTTTCTTCCAAAGCCTGGTAGCAACCCTGTTCAACACCAAGACAGTAAGTATGCAAATAAGCAGTGACATTTATCCATGCCTACACCATTTAGGGACAATTGGTGAATGGTAGGGGCTTGTTCTTTCAGGCCTCTGGGTCAGGGGTCATCAAGCTACAGCTCTCAGAACAAGGCTAGGTTTGGTACAATCCTCTTTGTATACAGCCTATGTACTAAGATGGTGTTTATTTATTTATTTTTGAGACAGAGTCTCACCCAGTCATTCTGTGTAGAGTGCCATTGCCTCAGCCTAACTCACAGCAACTTCGAACTCCTGGGTTTAAGCGATCCTTCTGCCTCAGCCTTCCAAGTAGCTGGAACTACAGGTGCCTAAATTTTTCTATTTTTAGTAGAGACCAGGCCTTGTTCTTGCTCAGGCTGGTCTCCAACTCCTGAGCTCAAGTGATCCTCCCACCTTGGCCTCTCAGAGTGCTAGGATTACAGGCGTGAACCACTGCACTGTGCCGGTTTTTCTTTCTTTCTTTTTTTTTTTTTTTTTCCAGAGACAGAGTCTCACTTTGTCACCCTTGGTAGGTAGAGTGCTATGGCATCACAGCTCACAGCAACCTCCAACTCTTGGGCTTAAGCGATTCTCTTGCCTCAGCCTCTTGAGTAGCTGGGACTACAGGTGCCCACCACAACGCCTGGCTACTTTTTTGTGGTTGTTACAGTTTGGCCGGGGCCAGGTTCAAACCCACCACCCTCGGCATATTGGGGCTGGTGACCTACTCACTGAGCCACAGCCACCACCCTGGTTTTTCATTTCTAACTGGTTGATGATGAATCAAAAAGAGAATACTATGTCATGGCACCTTTAAAGTCTATGATATTCAAATTTCAGTGTCTAGAAATAAAGTTTTATTGGAACACAGTCACACCCATCTGTTTACTATTTCCTATGACTGCTTTTGTGCTTGGACAGAGACATTATGGCCCACAAAACCTAAGATATTCACCATCTGGCCCTTTGCAGAAATTGTTGGCCAATCTGTACAGTAAAAGAGTTAGCTCAGCAAATTGTGTTTCCCTGAGACCATGTGGAAAGAGAAGGAGCCCTGGGCTACAGTCCCTCACACCTGGCTCTGCTGAGGCTTAGACTCCAATCCACTGGGCTGGAGTTGCCTCTGTATAACATGAGAGGGCTGCACTGAAGGATTCCAGAACCCTATTAGCTCTTAATCATCTGCAGTGTGTGCTGATTTCAGTCAGTTCATCGATTCCCAAGTGGCCAGTGGGGTAAAGGCACAGAGCTCTTGTCTGGAATGAGGCCATAGGGCCAGGGAGTCACATTACCACACTTAGCACAGAAACAGACACAAAACTGGCTAGCCACTGAGCCTATACAGAGGAGATTTGAAACCTGGCACTCTGCAAGGTACAAAAACATGCATTTGGGGACACTTTCATGTGCCTTAGTTTTATAAATGATGTAACTCAATTCTTCTAACTCTGGAGAAGAAGGAAATGGTTAAACTAATTATGAGAAAGGCTGGCAATCCCAAAATTCAGGGTTTTAAAATCTAGCACTTAGAGCAATCTTGTTGAAATTAACCAGGTGACTGACATCTCCCTTTACTGGCAGGGGAGAGTCTCTGTTGCCTCTTCTGTTTTCTCAGTATTAACATGTGGTTCTTTATTGCAGTCCAAGGGATCTTGGGTTGTTGACATCAGCACACCACCCTGGAGTCTGTCACTATGGAACCATACTGGCCTGCTGCTACGGCTGGAGAAGGAACAGCAAAGGAGTCTGTGAAGGTAATTTTTGTAAAAATTCAGACCCTGCACCTGGGTCGGGGTCCTTAGTTTTTTATTTGTGACACTACAAGCTGTTAGAGAATTGCCAGCGGATTTCCCAAGGCTAGGGACTTGGATAACTACCAATATCCTAAGTCTAGGTTCCTTTGAGATCCCTTCCCAACCAAAACGTGGCTCACACATTAGACGTGATTTATTTTAGGAGACTGTCTTGTCAGTTACTCCTGATACTATCTTAGTATGACTGGGTTGGTGTTTGGTTTTGTTTTTAATCTAGAGAAATGGATGTGGACAAAAACAGGCCAACAAATTCCTCCTTCTGATTCTAGTTTTTTCTGATTTCTAATAAAATGAACTTTTTAATTATTAATCATTCAACCAATAGGCTTCAACCACAAAAGTAAGCCTTTTATCCTATACATTTATTCACATTTTAAAAATCCATAGCATTAGTATCTATATGATTTCAAGGAACACCTGCATATATGCAAAGATTTTAAGGATTTTTTTTTTATTTTTGTGTACATATTGCCTTTGGTGTCCCTCAGACCACATGTTAGGAACTCTGAGTGAGGCTTCTTCAAGCAGGTTGGGGAGGGCAGAGACAAGCACAGAGTTTTGCCTTTTGTTGTTTTTTATCTGACCGTTGCTAATGACCAGCACTTGCAGTGTAGAAGAATCAAACCTACATTCCTCTTAGCTGACTGACCACGGACTCTGGGCAGGAGTCTGGTCCCCTTGTCCCTGCATCCCAGCAAGTACAATATGCCTGAACCTCTCAGTCCCTTACCTGTTAAGTGGGATAATAACACAACTGCAGGTCACATAAAAGCACTAACATGTTAGCTATTTTTAGGAATACCAATGCTACCTTCTTCCTCCACTCTAGCTGGTTCAAAAATATCTGGATTGACCATAGGTGGGGACAGAACTTGACAGTATCCGAAATCCGTGAAATCACATTTCAGAAGACATTTATATTGTTCTCACATGTTTCGTATTATGCAAAACTTTCTGCTATCATAGTTTCCTTGTGAAGAGATGGGGAGAGCATGAAGATGCTAGAAACAATGAAGATCATCATTGAAACTTAGTTAAAGAATGTTAGAACATACCCTCCTGATGGGGGCGGATCCCCTCCTGATTGGATTGATAGTGTCATGATCCAGGACATTCAGAACCAGACTGATGCAGGTGACCATGGGCAAGATCGGTAAGCTAGCTAGGACTCCATTTCCTCCTTTGCAACATGAACAGAGTAATACCTACCCCCAAGGGTAAAGAGTGTAAGCATTAAAGGGTGTGCTCATTACCTGGCACGAATAGAAAATACCCCATAAATTACCACTGCTTCAGAAAGGGCCAAGACGCTCTGTTGCCACAGACTTCTGCAGCAGGTGATGGGGGATTAAACGTGGCTTTATTCTTTTCCTAGACACAACATAACACATTTTTATTTGAAGTCAGCGAGGTGGAAAAGGGCAAAAACCACGTGCAACACATGATTTGGGATCTCTCTTACAGCCACACGAACTTCGGCACGTGCCATAAAACTTTTAAGACCCGGCATGTCGCTGGTGAATAAATGAGGGCACTCTTCGGCTTTCTGGAAAGGGCTATTCTGTAACTGGATCAGAGCAGTTTGGTCACAGTACACACAGCCAATCACATTCTTGGTGCTTTTGTGGACTATTTGATCCCACAGGCATGAAAGAATTTAAAGCAGTTAAGAGAGCAAGTGCAGAGGGGTCAAGGAAAATGCTCACTATGTGAGTTTTGCAAGCTGAAGGGATTATTGTTCAAGTTTTAAATTGCAATAATTTTTATATCTAAAATGCATATCCTATTTTATCTCATTTACATATCCTTCTTGGTTAAAGTTATATGTTCCTTGAAGTACCAAACAGCAGGGTATCTAGTCCCTGATGGCTGGGTTTCTGATTTCCAGCCAGAGCATGTGCTGGGGAGACATGACAACACATATCAGCCTGCCCGAAGAAGCTGAGCCAGGCCTCAGGCTGTGAGACCCTCGTGTGCCAGGCCTTCCTCTCCATCCATCTGTTCAGACTTCATTTCTCTCAAGGCCTGTGTCCCTGCGTGCTGGCGCTTTCTAGCTCTCAGCCTCTATCCTATCTAAATCTGCTCCCAGGAAGGGGTCTGATTCACTTGATATCATTAACCTTAAAATGTGTGTTACTTTGGCAAGATAGAATAAGGAGTTGTCCATGAATAAATTCTGAATAAAGAGCTGAACAAGAGATTTTTACTTTGTCTAAAACATGCTTAAATCTCAGACCATTTTAGATGCAAACTGAATTTCTTGCTCTTTGCTGTGGATTGGCTGTTCAAGTCACAGATCCAAAGTTACTGTAAATTGGCTCAGCGTCTGTGGTTCAACGGGCTAAGGCACCAGCCACATACACCTGAGCTGGTGGGTTCGAATCCAGCCCGGGCCCACCAAACAACAATGATGGCTGCAACCAAAAAATGGCCGGGCGTTGTGGCGGGCGCCTGTGGTCCCAGCTACTTGGGAGGCAGAGGCAGGAGACTCGCTTGAGCCCAGGAATTGGAGGTTGCTGTGAG
>CAUYON010019504.1:0-19875 GCA_963573935.1 Arctocebus calabarensis | reverse complement strand
ATGCATCTCAGTGCTCACGATCATGTGTCCCCAGCTCCACCCTTCACAGTCTGGGTCTGTTTCTGGCAGAGTCAGGAAGGTTTCTGAATTAGGGAACACTTTTTACACCTTCTGATTTTACTTAAGCAGTTACCATTCCATGGACTCACCTCCCAGAGTAGCAAAATGCCCTTCTGAGCCCCAGATGGCAGGAGTTTTGGGGGTCTGAACACACACAGGCTGAGCCTCTGTGCTGTCTCCTCCTCCGTGTGCCTCAGACTCGGGGGAAGGGGGAGACCCCCGGCCAGCTTCCTGGTCCTTCAGTTTGATGACATCTTCAGAGCATTTTTGTTTTCTCCTCTGAGGGCCCGTCTAGTTGGGTTAGGAAGGGTAGAGTGGCCTGACTCCAGGGCCGGCTGGTGCCAGCTCCTGGGGGCAGACTGACCAAAAGAGGTTGTCCCTGTGCACCCTTTGATTACTCTCATGCTGCATTTACTGTTTACATTTGTTTTATTGTACATAGGTTTGTAAACATTATTGCCTAAGATATTTGTATATAACTTGGGCTTTGTAGCTTTTATTTATTCAGAACTCATATGGCATGTTAATGACTTATGATGGTGTCCTAATCTGGGCAGCTGTATAGGATCATCATGTGGTTAAAACAAATACTTCCCCTCAAAAAAGTCTTTTAATGTGGAAACAATAAATTTCACAGAAAAAAAGAATATTGAAGTTGCTTTATTGGGTTCCTGGCATCCTGTGAGAGCAGAGTGAGAGCCACAAAGCCAGGTTCAGATGGTGCTTCTGCCCCGATGTGTATGTGCAAGGGTGTAGGATGGGTTGGAGGAGAATCAGGCGGGCTCAGGGAATGTCATATGCGTTGAGTAGAATTTCATGCTGGTTCTTTCTGGTTTTGGATTTCCAGGAACAGCTCGAGAAGGGCCTAGACCCCATGTGAAAATCTGGGAGAACAGACCAGGAATTTGGGGAGGAACTTTCAAGGTGATAGAGCACCTGGGGTGGATCTGGGAGATGGTGTTCCAGCTGCGCTGCCTTTCATGACAGATGTCCTGGGATTCGACATTACTTGGATCTAGCTTCTCTCTCAACCTTCAGGTTAATGCTAGCAAGTGAGAGAAGGTGCCAGAGGTTTGGTAGCAAGACACAAGGTATCCCATTGAGGACCATGTAACCTGGGAATCTGCATGAACGCATCAGATGCTGAACACTGTGTAACAGCATAAGCAGATGGTGCATGCATAGTTTTAAAACCATAAGTAAAAGAGAATTAACCGAATCAAAATCCTAAGTGAATGAGAAACACTAAGTAGGACACATTTTCAGGCTTCTCTCTTGTCTGTTAACATATTGGCAGGAAATCTATTTACTCTGGTAGATTTTGTCCTGAGCTGACTCCTGCCAGCACTTCCATGTTGTCCCTATTTGTTCTTGCAGAGCAGCTGAGAGGACAACTCAGAAGTCTCTTACTGATATATAGTAGTTCCCAGCTGCTTTCCCAGCCACCACTGGAAGGACTGGATTAGATGACAGGTTCCCACATTTAGCAGACCTCTTTGTTTATGAGGGAACCTCAAGTCTAAAACAGCACCCAGAACTACTCTGGGTAAAGCACAGATGGTGGGAGTCCTCTCATCCAGACTGTTCTGTCACTTGCTGGTAGGTCAGTTGATGGATACAGGAGGGGGTACCACATGTCATTCACCAGATGTCACCACTGCTGCTTTGGGTCCAGGAGAGCAGGGACCAGGTCTCTAAAGTGGCAGCAGAGCATTGGGCCCAGGCTTCGACTTGTGAAGGCAGGACTGGGAACAAGCCCGATGTCTTTTTCTGCAGAGCCTCTCTAGGCCCAAGGCCTCAGTGGCCTTGAATTCCATGCTGTGTCTCAGAGGGGTAGGTTTTTAGGCTTGGAAATGGTGAACTGCGGAGCCAGCACAGAGGGAGCCTTTGCGGAGGGAGGAGTCTGGCTCATCCAGCCTTCTTCCCCAAGTCTTGCAAGTCTTGCACCTGCTGGGGCGTGCAGACTCTGCCTCTCTTCCTGGCTGTCGCAGAGATGCCACTAGTGTCAGATGGCACCTTGGAGAAAGGGAGGCATCTGGGTGGAGCCACACACAGCTTTAGGGAGGTCTGCCAGGTCTGCCTTCCTTCTTGCCCAAGCCCTGCTGTGGTAGGAACAAGGCTAGAAGTTGAGTCACTGTTTGCCTGGAAGATGCTAAGGTGAGCATTTTCTATATTCCAGTTATTTCTTTTCTTTTTTTTATTGAGACAGAGCCTCAAGCTGTCACCCTGGAGAGAGTGCTGTGGCATCACAGCTCACAGCAACCTCTAATTCCTAGGCTCAAGCGAGTCTCTTGCCTCCGCCTCCCAAGTAGCTGGGACTACAGGCGCCCGCCACAACGCCCGGCCATTTTTTGGTTGCAGCCGTCATTGTGGTTTGGCCGGCCCGGGCTGGATTCGAACCTGCCAGCTCAGGTGTACGTGACTAGCGCTTCAGCCTGTTGAGCCACCGGCGCCGACCCTCTTTTTTTTTTTTTTTTTTTTGAGACAGTCTTACTATGTGGCCCTTGGTAGAGTGCAATGGCATCATAGCTCACATCAACCTCCAACTCTTGGGCTGAAGTGATTCTCTTGCCTCAGTCTCCCAAGTAGCTGGGACTACAGGTGCTCGCCATAAGACCCAGCTATTTTTCCTTATTGTGATTGCTGTTTGGCAGGCCTGGGCTGGTTTCAAACCCACCAGCCCCAGTGTATGTGGCTGGTGCCCTAACCACTGAGCTACGGGTGCTGAGCCAATTCTAGCTATTTCTTTTCTTTTCTTTTTTTGAGACAAGAGTCTTTGTCACTCTGGATAGATTGCTGTGGCTTAGCCGATTCTCTTGCCTCAGCCTCCGGAGTAGCTGGGACTACAGGCGCCTGCCACAATGCCCAGCTATTTTTTTGTTGCAGTTTGGCCTGGGTTGGGTTTGAACCCGACACCCTTGGTATATGGGGCTGGCGCCCTACTCACTGAGCCACAGGCGCTGCCCTCCAGCTATTTCTTTATGGATTGTTTTCCTGCGTGTATTTTCCCCAAAGGTTAAATTATAAACATAAGATTGGTCTTAAGAACTAGCTGTGTTCTTGCTTCTTTCTAAAAGTGGGGTGAGTGGCTCGGTGCCTCAGCGGCTAGGGTGCCAGCCACATACACCACAGGTTGCCAAACAATAATAACTACAGCCTGGGCTTAGCAAACAATAACTACAACCAAAAAATAGCCAGGTGGTGTGGTGGGTGCCTGTAGTCTCAGCTACTTGGGAGGCTGAGGCAAGAGAATCGCTTAAGTCCCAACAGTTTGAGGTTGCTGTGATCTGTGATGCCACAGCACTCTACCAAGGGCAGCACAGGAAGACTCTGTCTTAAAAAAGAAAAAATGGGGTGGTTGGGGGATAGAGGAGTCAGTCGTCTTTGTAAATCATTTTCCTATGACTTAAAGCATTTTACATGGAAATTTTTAAGTATTAAAAATTTTACATAGAAACACAGTAGCCCATTCTGAATCTTAAGAAAAAATGATAACTGGGTAAAATTTAATGCAACAGACTTCCTTTAAAGATGGTGCATGTGAAGAGGAAAGTCTGGTAACAGAGCAGATCTAATAGTGCTGGTGTTGGGGGTTACGGGGGCTTGCTGCTGTGTGGGGTCATGACATGGGGTCATTTTGTCATGCTCTCCATCTGCACCTGCAGGAATTTTGTGCGCTTCCCACTGGAACTTCAGGAAGCCTTCCCATGGGAAACATGGTGCACAACAAACAGAAATTGCACCTTTTAACTTGCTGGATGTTTTCTTTCTTTCTTTCTTTTTTTTTTTTTGAGACAGAGTCCTACTTTGTTGCCCTTGGTAGAGTGCTGTGATGTCATAGCTCACAGCAATCTCAAACTCTTGGGCTCAAGTGATCCTCTTGCCTTCACCTCCCAAGTAGCTGGTGACTATAGGCACCCGCCACAATGCCTTGCTATTTTTAGAGACGGGGTCTTGCTCTTGTTCAGGCTTGTCCCGAACTCCAGAGCTCAGCCAGTCCACCTACCTCAATCCCAGTGTGCTAGGATTACAGGCATGAGCCAGGATTATATCGCTGGGCATTTTTAATCAGGTGTCCAGTCCAGTCTGGTTTGCCAGCTGTCTCTATTAAAGCACTGCCACCCTGCCTGCACTGTGATTTGCAGGTGAGGGCCTGGGAGGGCAGTGGGGCTGGGGCTGGGGCAGCAGGTTTTCTGGCACAGTCCTCAATAAACACAGTTATGTCTAAATGGGGCTCAGATCTGGCCTTCCTGCTCCCTTCAGTAGATGGTAGAGCTAAGAAGCTTGTTGATCCCCCAAAAGGTGATTAATAGAAAAAAAAAAAATCAACTTAATCCCCCTATTACCTAGAAGGTGCACTTTTACATTCCTTGTATCGCTGTGTTATTTTCTATAGATCTTGAATCATCCTAACAATGTGCTAAACTAAGAATTCTTAACACTTTGGAGATAATACCCTATGGTAGTAAGAACCAATGAATTTCAGTAGCACTGATAGAAACGTCTCGTGGGAGAGAATGATTATGACTACCTGGCAGCAGTGCTGACACATGAGACAAAGTGACTGGTGGGAAAAAGACACAAGACAGACCAACAGGCTTATTGCAACTTTATAAAAAAATTTAGAAATTGAAAGAATCCAAATGGTCCACTATTTATGGGTTCGAAATTTATCTGTAAAGTTGTCCAAATTCATTTTTAAAAAATTGACTGAAGTAATGACAGTGATTTGCTTTCATCTGACCTGAAGACCTGTGCTGAGAAGTCAAGATTTTTGAGCAGCAGCAGGACAGGACAGTGGCTCCTGGACCTGCCTCATGACCTGTGGAGTCTCACCTGGAGAAGTGTCAATCCGGATTCCTGGTTGCCTCTGGAGGAGCATGCAGTGTATTTTAGAGAATCCATACACCAGCAGTTGTAAGAAACACCTTTATTTTGAGAGCCATTAAGAAAAATGTGCCAATTAGAACTATGAAAATGCTTATCATTTAAACTTTTTATATTTGTTGAAAGAACTTATAGACTTTTGATAGATATCTATATCATACTTAATTCATATACAAAAAGGAAAATGTGAGAGACATTTCTGAACATTGTGAGTCTGATGTTCTGGACCACTTTTTGACCCAGAGTTGTCGTCCTCTGTGTTTTCCCAAGCAGTGCCGTCCTCCGTGCTGTGGTGAGCGTTGGTGATGTGGCATTCCTAAAACGCATATTCTGTTAGCTGCTCCAGAATTTTTGCCTAAGGTGCTGGTGCCCATTTTGATGGTGGGCTTTACTGCTTTTACCAGGAGGAGTCAGGTAACAGCATCACAATTGGCATCTCCTGACAGTGAATATGAAATGCGTGGGATTCGGCATACGTGGCGCTTTCCGGCCCATGCAGGTAGGGTACATCCTTGGAGGAGGCAGCGCTCTGTCTGGGTGCTCAGCCACATCCAGTTTGTGAATTATGCCATGTTCCTAAGGCTTTGTGACATCCAGTCAGCTAGAATGGAGGTCTACTTTGAACAAATAAATGGACCTCACTGCTGCAATGAATTGACTATGCATTTCTGTTCTCAGTAGGGGATGACAGACTCAGATACACTTTTGTTTACAGTACATGGCACTGAATTACAGTTAACACAGTCTTTGAAAACCATGAAAATAAACCCTTTTGACAGTTTCATATTGGATTTTTGATAAGAATAACACGCTTTGTATGATTTTCTTGATTCTCAAATGGTAGGTAGCTACAAAAGGAAATAGATGGTCCTGATAGTTGGCACAGGATAGTGTTTTAGCAAACTTGGGGAAGCTCTTGGTACAGATGTTGCCCTAGAAAGGTGGGGCAGGAGGAGTGCACGAAGGCAGAGTGACTGGGAAGCCTGTGTAGATGGAGTTTCCGCCACAGGCTTTGTACTCAGAGCCATCCTCCCCACGTTCTAAAGATTCCAACCTACAGTCTGTTCTGGCTTTTTTTCCCCCCTTGCCAGGATAAGGGTAGGGCAGGAAGGAGCAGTTTCTAGAGTTTGACAAATATAAGTTCTTTTCTTCCCCAGTCTTCACATAGATGTGTCTGTCCCTGGGCAATACTGGCTCTAGGAGAAAGGGCCATGCCTCCAGGGTCAGTCATGCCTACCGCCATAGGGTATGCTGCTTAGGAGAACAGCTTAGCTTTATAGCCCCAAATTCATCTCAGTAAAGTATCCAGGGATGGAGGAAATTGGTGACAGAACATGTAAGGGGCTCTAGAGACTTTCTGATGCTGTTAGGAATCCAGAAGAATACCCAGTGTATTCCACACCCAGCAGTGTAGAAATGAGTGTTTCTCCTTTTCTTTTTTTTTTTTTGAGACAGAGCCTCAAGCTGTCACCCTGGATAGAGTGCTGTGAGCTGAACCATAGCAACCTCTTAACTCCTGGGCTTAACTCCTGCCTCCGCCTCCCAAGTAGCTGGGACTACAGGCGCCCACCACAATTGCCCAGCCTTTTTTTGGTTGTAGCCGTCATTGTTGCTTGGTGGGCCTGGGCTGGATTCGAACCTGCCAGCTCAGGTGTACGTGGCTAGCGCTTTAGCCTGTTGAGCCATAGGCACAGAGCCTAGAAATGAGTGTTATCCCTACCAATACATGCAGCCTAAAACAATCCCCTAGAAAGCAGTTCTCAACCTGTGGGTCGCAACTAATGAAAATACATCCTGCCTATCAGGTATTTACATTACGATTCGTAACAGTAGCAAAATTACAGTTATGAAGTAGCAACGAAAATAATTTTATGGTTGGGAGTCACCGCAACAACATGAGGAACTGTATTAAAGGGTTGCAGCATTAGGAACGTTGGGAACCACTGTCCTAGAAGAATATCTGCATTAAAAGAAAAAGTTCCTGTGATGTGGCAAGGGCAGAGCATTTAAAGTTTGTATGGCAGCCCTAAATTACCCCTGAAACACAGCCTCCTGCTGGGAGGAAGCTGGCAGCCCAGCTGCCATAAACAGTCTTCCTTATGCTCTAAATGCCCAGATTGTATGAACTACCTTTCCTTAGATTGCAGAGTGGTGGTGAGTTAGTGAAGAACAGTTCCTTCTAGTTAGCACCTTTGTGGAATCGGACCTTGTTGGAGTTGGTGTTGATTGTTTCTCCTGGAAGGCTGAGCAGCTCGGAGACTCAACACCAGCTACACCATCTAGAGAGAAGAATTCTTTCTTTTTGAGAAAAATAAGCTTCTATAAACTCCTGGACTAAGATACTAGATGCAGGGGTAAGACTTTAGCTGAAACACCATACCTGCAACTCACCTTTCTTCTTCTACAGTAGTGACACAGGAGAAAAGGAGCACTTCTGCCCATTTTGCATGTCCCCACCACTGCCAAGAAGCTTAGACTTGTACCTCTTACTGTCAGAACCAGCCTGACTTAAGAGTGTTACAGCCTCAGAGACCCGCATTGGGTATGTGATTCCGTGCTCCCCTAGGAATTCTCTCAGCCCTCGTTGGCCCTTATGTGTCTACTCTGAATCCTCCCGAAGCATCTTCAGTGCCTATCCTGCCTGAAAGTGCAGCTTCAAACTTCTTGGGCCGCTTAAAATGCTCTAATTCAGTCATCAGTTTCATTGGTTGGTGACCAAAACCCTCCTAAATGGGTCCCTTGACAGCTGTGCCTCCACCCACAACCCCCAATAGTCTTTTCCTTTACCAGTACATGTGCCCACAGGTGAGAGAGCAGGACTTGGGAGTCAGGCCTGCCCAGAGAATTATTCTGTTGCTTGATAATTTCTGGAAACCAGCACCCCTCAGGAAAAGAGGGTCTGGTGTCATCAATTAAAGTGTGTAGCTACCAGCCTTCAATCAGATCACAGATGGGAGGTCGAGAACAGAAGGTGAGAAAACAGATTCCGTGTTCACATGATTATTCTTGTTTATTGAGGTCTGTTTATTCTCCACCGGTGCTTTTTTTCTCCAAGTAAATAGAGCAGGCGTAAATATCTATAATGAATAAATTTATTGTCTTACAAAAATCATTGTCTAGAAATATGGGAATACAAGAAAAGATATTTGCAGTCAGGTGTCTGGTGGTCAACAGCCAGTACAATTCATAAAGGGGGGAAAAAAATCAAAGATTCCAAACCCACGTGACAAATTCTTCCTATTAGATGTTAAAGCTTTTAACCCAAAAGGTTTGTGTTTTCAAGCACATTGCAGCGGATCAAGGATTTCAATTTAACACTGATTCATTGTCACTGAATGTTTGTAATACCACTTTGACTAGAGAGGTACATGATATGAAGCACAGTCAAAACTTAATACATTAAATTGTTATTGAGGCAAATAATATATTTAACATTGTCTTAGTACTGTAGTGTCTAAGGCACTTTCTGTAATGTCAGTTTGCTCAACTATCAACCAAAAACAGAATGCTAAATGTTCACCATAACACTGTCCAAAGGGAAGGGAAAAGGAAAAATGAAAAAGGATTCACACCCACTGGCATGTCAACATTCAGGAAGATGGCATCTGTTCTTGAGGTTCTAGAAACCTCACTGACAAACTTGGAACAAGCCTTGGACACAAAACCAATATTCCTATTTTGGGCTCAAAGCAGCGGCTGAATTTGCAAGGTCAGCATGAGTGCCTGGCTGGCGAGGGGGGGGCCTCCCACTAACTCCCTCGTGGGGCCCACAGCTGTTTGCTCCTGAAGTGAGGAGGGCACAGGCAAAGCCAGGCGGATTCGGAAGTCTGCGTGACTAATGGCTGCCACCTGGGGCCTCAGCTGCATCACGGCCACCGCCCTTTCTATGCACAGACCAGCCCTGGCCAAGGACAGTTCACATGAGTAGATGTGGGGACATCACCACCTAGAGGGGTAGAACCCTTTCGGGGATGGGCATGGTAACCCCAAATGGATGTTGCTTCCTCCAACCCAGCCCACCCCTCTGTATCTTCCCAAAGCCCCCTTCACAGTTTGTTCACTGAATTGTGTTGATCGTTGTTTGAAGGAAATGAGAGAAGTGCAGTTTAGGTTCCACAATGTTCTAAGAGACTTGACGTGGCTGAGGAGTCAGGGCCACGTGAACACAGAACTAAGTTACCTGTCTGTATGACAGAGAGCATGCAGGGCGACAGCAACAACCCCGGGCTGCCCCCAAACCCAGCGACTGGCAACGAAGGGTCTGGAGTTTTCCGTTTTAAAAAGGGTTCTTAACATGTATTATAAAATGGTCTCTTGATGAATATATGGAAAATAGATGCAGTGATGAAACCATCTGTTTAATATGTGTGTTCTGTGTATGTAATATATATAAAAAGGGGAGCACTTGTACCTAAGTCTGAAGCAGGATACAGTATGCGGAGGCTGGAGAGCCTTAAGACACAGTTGACCTTCCAGTAAGGAATCCGCAGTTCGCCCCGGGCAGGCTGGTGCCGGTGGGTTCCTAAGTGTCCTGCTGTATCACCTCCTCTGGCTTCCCAGACTCTACTCCGACTGTGGTGGTTGTGTCTCATTGACATCACTGGTTTTACTTTCTGTGTCATCGTCCGACAGCTCTAAGGAGGCCCCTTCAATGTGCAGCTGGCGCCGGCCAGATCTGCTCGAAGAAAAGCTGATTGGGCCACCCCGCCTGGAGAGAACAGAAAGCATGGCTGAGCAGACAAGAGCACACGGCTGGCAGCTATCCAACTGCCTAATTAGTGTCCCTGGAACCTTCCATTTGCACCCCATTCTCAGGGCATGTGCCCTTGCTTCCTGCCTCCCCATCTCTCCTGTGCCCTGAGAACTGGGCACAGCTTGACTCAAACTAAGGCTGTGAGAGAAATGGGAAGAAAGAAGGATTAGGGCCAAGTTCCACCTGCTTCACCAGGGATCAGAAACCTTTTCCTACAAAGAGCCAGATATCAAATAGTTAGGATTTATGGCTACACAGGGACTTCTGATAGTCTGGTTTTTACAACCCTTTAAAATGTAAACATGGCAGCTTTGGTGGCAGGGAATCCAGGCTGGGCGCAGTGCGGTGCATTGTGGTTGCATGTCCAGAAAGGGTTTGTGCACTGAAGGGCTCCGGAGGAAAGGACTGAAATCCCTGTCCCTGAGGGTATTTTAGCAACTGATGAAAGTGGCAAACTATAGGAGAACTCAAAGAAGGTGATAGAATTTTGGGTTTGGCACCCATAGCACAGTGGTTACGGCGCCAATCACATATACCCAGGGTGGTGGGTTCGAACCTGGCCCGGGCCTGCTAAACAACTGCAACAACAACAAAAAAATAGCTGGCTGTTGTGGCGGGCGCCTGTAGTCCCAGCTAATTGGGAGGCTGAGGCAAGAGACTCGCTTAAGCCCAAGGGTTTGAGGTTGCTGTGAGCTGTGACGCCAACACACAGCACTCTACAGAGGGTGACATAGTAAGACCTGTCTCAGAATTAACAACAATATTTTAAATTTTTGGTAGCTGAAGGAAGTTTTGGTGGTAAATAACTCACAAAATTTCTTAGCAGTGAAAGGGCAGAAGTGAATTAATTCACCTTGATCTAAAACTTATAGCTGATGTAGGCCTAGTAGGATTCCCCAGTGCTAGAAAATCTTTTCTAAGTTGAGTTTCTCATGCAGAACCTGCAGGTGCAGATTATATATTCACCACTTTAAAGGCTAAACTTGGAAAGATTATGTACAGTGACTTCAAACAGCTGACCTTCCAGGTTTAACAGGAGTGCATATGAACAAGGGAATGGGCCTCAAATTCCTGAAGCATACAGAAAGAACTAGACTACTTTTTGTTATTTGTGAATTTCAGCTTTCTTCCAAAACTCCATATAGAACTGCTTTTGAAACAAACTATTAATACTGCTTACAAAAGAGTTGTACAAAGAGGAACTTCAGACAAAACCTGCCCTCCTGGCAGTTAGTAAAATGTACTTGCCTAAGATAAATTTCATGCATTGGTGAACCAGCTTCAGAATCCTAAGGATTTTTTTTGCATTTATTTGGAAAATACATAATTCCAGAGAGGACTATGGGGTTCCTACATGTGATCCTCATATCTGCACTTACTGGAGAAGGCACTGGGGAATTAAAGATCTGTGTAAGAAAATCACTGGACTAACATACCAACCAGGAAAATGACACATGTCATAAGAAACAGTTGCTTAGTTTATAGATTTCTACTACAACATGTTGCAGTGATCCACTGTCAAAGCATACTGTGACTAGAATGGATACAGTTTAAGTCTATTAAAAATAGAACTGACAGAATACCATTTAGTCCTAAAAAAGAAAGAAATCTTTTTGTGACAACATGGATGAAACTGGAGGACATTAGATTCAGTGAAGAAAAGCAGGCACAGAGAGACAAAAACTACATGGTTTCACTTACATGTGGAATCTTAAAAAATTGAGCTCTTAGAAGCAGAGAGTGAAACGTGGCTACCAGGACTTCAGGGGATGAGGAGATAGATACTGGTTAAAGGACACAGAATTTCACTTAGGAATGTTCAAGAAATCTATCATACAGCACTACTATACAGACTATAGTTAGTAACTATGTACTGTATTTTAAAATAATCACTAAGGGTAGATTTTAGGTGTTCTTACTATAAAAAGTAAGGATATGAAGTAATGCATCTGTTAATTAGTTCAACTGAGTCATTCTACAATGTATATGTATTTCAAAACAAGGTGTACAGTAAATATATACAATTTCTCTATGTCAATTAAAAAAGCAGTACTGAGACTGGATGTCCCTATTGAGATCATTTTAAGAAATAGAAGGATTCCCTTATTAGAATTAAAAAAAATATATATATATATATATATATATATATACACACACACAAAACACCATTTTTAGCTTGGAGGTTTTACAAAAGCTGGGCATGGACCAAATGCATGCAGTTTGCTGACACCTCAACTAACCCGCTGTTCTCTGGGGGCACAGCGGTGAGCTCGGCTCTGCCACATTCGGCCCTCTGCCTGGTGCTTGTAGGAGCCCGTGTGGAGAGAACACCGAGGAGGGCTGCCGGCACCAGCTCCGTGAGCAGCTCCTGCCCTGCACTTTGATGGAGCCTCTACTGGATGTCTGGATGTGGATGGACACTTGATCTAGCTCGAGCCTTGTACAAGGCATGAGTATGGTCCCCCAGCGAGTGGCAAAAAAAATGAGCCTTTTATTCTCTCCAAGGACTACTATAAAGGTCAGAGAGGTTGAGCAGAGTGATCCAGGAGAAAGGCTGGGTGACTATGCACAATATGGGTAACTTCCTCAGGCCAGCCATGCTCTCGCCACACAGAGCTGTCTGCGAGCTCAGGCTGTCCTCACTGCTCACCTGAGCCGGTTCTTCAGTGTGCTGACCTCGCGGCTCAGGCCCTCATTGGCCTCAGTGGCATCGTCCAGTTCCCGCTGGAGTTTGCGCCGAGACGCGTTGGCGCGGGTAGCTTCTTCCTCTGCTTCCTCCAGCTGGCGCTTAAGCTGCTTCATCCGTGCGTTGGCCTTCTCCATCTTGGGGGAGTTACATGGACCAAGACAAACCAGACTGGTGAGTCACTGTCAGCTGAGTGTGAGCCCAGCTCTGCCTGCTGCCCTTGTGAATGCACTCATACACACACAGACACACACGGTTGGGGGCCAGTCTGAGGCTTTTTAACTGGCCTGCCATTCGTAGCAAAGCCAGTATCTACAGAGCAAACTCTGCTAGAAGAAATTTAAAAAACTTAAAACTTTCTTTATACCTGTGACTTTCCTGCAAAAAAAAGACATAGTTTAATACATGTAACCTATGGGATTATGGAAGGAAACTGCTATTCTTAGAAAATGCAGAAGAGCCAACAATTCAGGACAACGCCCAGAGATTGCATAATGCATTTTTACACCTCCTTTCCAGTATGGGTATTTCAGACATTATACTTGGATTCAAGTGCAAAGCACTCTGGGAAGACCTGGCATGAGAATGAAGAGCCTCCATCTGAGCTGCTGTACTCCTGAGCCATGTGAGGCCTGGCTAGTACTAGCCCTTGGGGCCAGCCCGCCCCCACCCACACAGTCCTCGGAATGGCCTGGCCACATGGCAGTGGGAAAGGAAGGCCAGGGTGCCTGACTGGGGTACGGGAGGGTTTGGGCAGAAGGCAGTGAAACTCAGCCTGGAGTCTCACCACAGCAGAGGGAAGGGAGCAGGAGTGAACTCCCACACTGCAGTCACTGTACACCTGACCACAGTTGAGAGTCCTGTGAAATATTCCCTCCTACTCAGCAGAGGTGTCTGGACGTGGGCAATGAAGATCACTTGGGGCCTGCGGGCGTACCGTCCAGGGTGTCCCAAAAATTGCCCATAAAGTTTCTATACACAGGGGAAATGGAAAATTGTAGCTAAATGTACCTTTATTTACTAAATATTCATTATAACGTTTTACAAAACATAGTAGAACCTCCAAAGTCGACCACCTCCTTACACTGACCACCTCAAGTTGACCTAATTTTCATAGACTGAACATGCACCACATGTACATATTGGTACAGGAGGCCTAGTTCCTTATGTCAACCAGTTTGTTAGAGTCCTTTGGATGGTCAACTTACAGAGGTTCTACTATATTCTCTATGTGTTGGCCATGTCTTTGTAAAATTTTGTAATGAATATTTTGTAAATGTACATTTAGCTACAATTTCCCATTTTTCCTATGTATGGCAACTACAGGTGACTTTCGGGACACCCTGTACATTCATTTTCTACTCATCTCCTGTATCCACTCTTCCAGCCAGCCAAGATTTCATGACTGCCAACTATGTCCAGGAATTGTTCTAGGCATCAGGAAGATAATAGTGAGCAAACAGGCAGATGTTTCTGCACTCAGGCAGTGTACATTCTGATGGAGAAGATAGAACGGCAAAGTCCAGGCCTCACACTTTAAAGCCTTTCTGCCTTGCTCCTGCCACCCTCCTGTGCTGAGTGCCCCTCAGGCCCATGGAATGGCACATGTAGGTTGGCACGTTAGAATTCAGAGTTTTAAATAGCATTTTCTTACTTTTGCTGGTCAGTTTGTACCAGTGGGCCCATTTTCCAGCAGCCTCTTTGCTGGAGTGTCTCCCAGGGAGACACTCGCCCTGGCCTGCTCTCATCACCTACCTGTTCTTTATACTGATCTGCATGCCGACGTTCATCTTCAACCTGCATGAAGATTTCTTTCAGCTTCTTCTCAGTCCGACGGACTAGTTTGTTGGCAGCTGCTCGTTCCCTATAAAAGTGGGTAGTTTGGGGAAACAATATTTTTTAAAGTTCTTTTCCTTCGTAAGATGAACAATTGTGGAATGTCATCCTGGAACTCTCTGCAAAGAATGACACAATTCTGAAACTTTCTTTGTGATCAAAATAGGAATTGTCTTTAAGGTATCCCTCAATGCTGACAAGTAGAAAAAGTGCATTGTTCTTGCACACGCAGGTATGAATCACTTTATTCAGCAATCTTCTGAACAGCAATGCTACCTACAAGCTACCACTGAGTTACACTGAGCACAGATTCTCTGAAGACAAAAACTTTAGTTGCTTAGTCTAACCACCTAACTTGTAAGCCTGGAAAACAAAATAAAACAAAACAAAAATTCAGGGCAGGGCCTGTGGCTCAAAAGAGTAGGGTGCCAGCCTCATATGCTGGAGGTGGCCGGGGCTCAGACCCAGCCTGGCCAAAAACTGCAAAAAAAAATTCAATTTATTTTTTTTTATTTATTTTTTTTTTTTTGAGACAGAGCCTCAAGCTGTCACCCTGGATAGAGTGCTGTGGCTTCACAGCTCACAGCAACCTCCAATTCCTGGGCTCAAGCGAGTCTCCTGCCTCCGCCTCCCAAGTAGCTGGGACTACAGGTGCCCGCCACAACGCCCGGCCATTTTTTGGTTGCAGCCGTCATTTTTGTTTGGCAGGCTGGGCTGGATTCGAATCCGCCAGCTCAGGTGTACGTGGCGGGCGCTTTAGCCCACTGAGCCACAGGCGCCGAGCCGAAAGAGTCAGTTTTCAATCAGCTTTTTGCTTTGTTGTTACGAGAAATGGATGACTTCCAAGGCCTTTTCATGCTGGACCGGAAACTGGAAGTGTGCAGGAAGTTTTAAACCCCCCAAATCTGTTCCCTGTCCATGGCCTACAGCTGATATTTTATTCATTTTTCTCTTTGGTAGGTGCCATTGATCAAATGGATACCTCAGTGAAATCTCTCCAACCTCTAGGAAAATACTGACACAAAGCTTAAGTAGACTTTGAATAGCAGTTTTACATTTTAATGGGTCATGTGTGTTCTTTCTTTTTTTGTTTTTTGAGAAAGAGCCTCACTCTGTTGCCCTGGGTAGAGTGATGTGGCATCATCACAGTCACAGCAACCTCAGGCTCCCGGGTTCAGTGGTCCTCTTGCCTCAGCCTCCTGAGCAGCTGGGACTATAGGTGCCCACCACAAAGCCCAGCTAGTTTTTCTATTTTTAGTAGAAGTGGGGCCTCGCTCTTGCTCAGGCTGGTCTCAAACTCCTGAGCTTAGGCAGTCCACCTGCCTTGGCCTCCCAGAGTGCTAGGATCCCAGGCGTGAGGCTCCAGGCCCGCCCACCTGTGTTCTTTCCAAGATCAGTTCATCTCCCCATTAGGCTGTTCTTCTCTCCTGAGCTCAGGCAGTTTGGCTTTAGTTCTTACTGTAGACCTCATATTTTCTTTCTGAACTGATTCTAGAAAAGAAAGAGGTATTTACTGTGTGCCAGATTCTGTGCTTCTGGGCTCCTCTTCGAATTCTCTAAACAGCGTGGAAGAGTTTTACAGAGGAGGAAGCTGGGGCACAGGGAATTTCACTAACTTGTCATCTGGCAGTAAATGGTGGACTCTGGACTGAGAACCAGGTTTAGCTGACTCTGAGCCCAGCCTGTTCCCTATTTGGGGCAGTTCCTCTGGTAGTTGTTCCTTCGTCATGTGGCCTCCATGCAGGAGTGACCCTGTTGGGGTTTGGTCTGCCTGGGACTCCTCTGTGCTCCGGCCTGGCTCCCTCAGCTCTCTGCTGCCGCTTATATCAGGTGACCAGGCGCTCTGTCTTTAGACCTGGTGGGGGACTATAGTCTCTCTCATTTCAGAATCAGAAACCAAGTTTACTCTAAAGTTACCCTGGAGGACCTTTGTCACAGGCTGGGCTCTCCAGGATGCAGACACCGATTAACACATGTGGGAGAAAAGGGGGAGGAGGCAGCCCTGGCCAGAGGAGCGTCATCAGTGCCCCCAGGGCACATCCCGCAGGGGCTCTGCCAGCCCGACAGGCAGTGCTGTAGATGGTTCCTGGTAGAGCAGAAATGCCAGGCCCTTAACATGTTCTTGCTCAGTCATTGGCAGGTAGTCACTGGGATTTCAGCTTTCTACACCTTAGGAACTAACAGTTGGAGGCTGTCAGCTAACTGCACTTCCTGCAGCTGAGCAGAGAATCCTTCTGGAAGGGGGAGGCAATGCAAGGGGACATTTCTGGGTCTACTTTCCCTTTGCTGCTGTAACTCCTGTCTCTAAGGAGGAAAGTCTCACAGGATTCATCATGTAGCCTCCGTGCAAGAGTGACCCTGTTGGGGTTGGTCTGCCTGGGACAACTCTGTGTGTGCTCTGGCCTCTCTTTCCCTGTAGTGTTGTGGGGAAGATGTAGAAGGGAAACCACCTTTTCCTGTCACTTTCTCTCTGGAATCTTCTGATAAGGAAGTCCGGTCAAGATCTAATATGAGATATACATTGTGATGGCTAGAGCAGAGGCACATTCATGTAGGCCTGTCAGGTGGGTGAGTGGTACCCAGCTCACAGCTCACTGTAAGTAGAGTTAGATAGTGCATCTGGTAAATGCCATCCATATATGTATGCTGCTGTTTTCATACAGATGACAGAAATAGTGGGCTGACATAATGTTAAAGGTTAAGATCTATTTGACAACTTACTTGGCTTTGTGATTTTGGGTAAGTCATTTCATCTCTTAGCTTCTATTTGTTCCTCTTCCTTCTTTTCTACTGGAAGTAGTAAATTGAAATGAGAATAATGTATACTCATAGGTTTGTGAAGAGCAAGAGAGATTCAGAAGGTGAACACTATGGCATATAAAGGTTGAGCATCCCTAATATGAAAATCTGAAATTGGCAATGGTTCACAAACTGAAACTTTTGAAGTGCTGACCTGAGATAGTGACACCTTTTCTTTCTGATGATTCAATGTACACCTTGCTTTATGCAAAAAATTATGGACAATATTGTATGATATCACCTTTAGGCTATGTGTATAAGACACATAAAATATATGTTAATTTCATGTTTACATTTGGGCCCTATCCCCAAGATATTTCATTATGTCTGAGCAAATAATCCCAAATCTAAAACACTTTTGGTCTCAAGCATTTTGAATAAGGGACACACAACCTATAATAAATACTCAGCAAGTATTTGTTTAGAATTAGAATTTGACTTTTGGTTCTTAACATCCCCTTTTAGAAACTTTCTTAATTTTCAGAAAGTAAGTTTTTAAAATCAGATTATGTAACTGATTATAAAAGAGATTATAAAACTAAAATCAGATTGTAAATCCATAAAGTAAAAAGTTTAATTCCCATTATCATGGAAGAAACGATTTTTAAACAGTGTATCTGTTTTGTTACAAGTGTTTGTATATATTTTGTCAGATTTTAAAACTTTTTATTTTTGTAATTGACACAATTGTATATATTTATTGTGCACAGAATGTTTTGAAGTATGTATGTATGCATTTGTGGAAGAGCAAAGTCAAGATAATTAACATGTATTATCTCACATACTTATCTTTTTATTGTGGTGAGAACACTTAAAATCTAGTCTCTTAGATGTTTTTACAAGTGCAATACAAGGGTGGTGCCTATGGTTCAGTGAGTAGAGCACCGACCCCATATACCGAGGGAGGCAGGTTCAAACCTGACCCCCGCCAAACTGCAACAAAGAATAGCTGGATGTTGTGGCAGGTGCCTGTAGTCCCAGCTACTTGGGAGGCTGAGGCAAGAGAATCGCATAAGCCTGGGAGTTGAAGGTTGCTGTGAGCTGTGTGATGCCACAGCACTCTACTGAGGGCAAATTAGTGAGATTCTATCTCTTAAAAAAAGAAAAAAGAAAAAAAAGAGTGCAATAAAATGTTATTAAGTATAATTACCATGTTGTACAATAGATGTCTTAAAGTTATTCCTCTTATCTGAGTTTTTATATCTTTTGACCAGCATCTGTCCCCTTCCCTCAGACGCATTCTACTCTCTACATCTATATTTTTAGATTCCACATGCAAATATGAGATCATGAGGTATCAATATCTGTCTTTCTGTGCTGGGCTTATTTCACTTGGTATAATGTCCTCCAGATTCATTCATATTGTTGCAAATGACAGGATTTCCTTCTTTTTTAAAGACTGAATAATATTCCTTTGTGTACATGTACTTCCACATGCTCTTTATCTGTTCATCAGTTGATAGGCACTTAGGTCGATTCCGTTTCTTGGCTATTGTGAGTCATGTTACAGTGAGAATGCATGCAGAGACTTCTTCAGCATTCTGATTTCTTTTCCTTTGAATATATATCAAATTGTGCGATCCTGTAGTGAGAATGCAGGAACATTCTGTAGTTCTATTTTTAATTTTTAAGGAACCTCCATATTATTTTACATAATAGCTACACTATTAATAATTTGCATTTCTACCAACAGTGTGCAAAAGTTCCCTTTCTCTACATCTTTTCCAATACTTACCTTTCATTTTTTTGATAAGTAGTTATTCTAACAGATAGCTTTCCCATTGTGGTTTTAATTTGCATGTCTCTGATTAGTGATTTTGAGCTTTTTTTGACACACCTGTTGACCATTTGTATGTCTTCTTTTGAGCGATATTTATCCAGATCCTTTGCCCATTTTAATTGGATTATTTTAATTGTTCCTTATATATTTTGGCTATTAGCCCTTTATCATGTCTGGGTTCCCTAGGGACCCCAACTGGGGTTGCAGGTTGACAAGAGAGATGACACTGGGAAAATAACAAGACTTTATACCAACTTCATGTATAAAGTCTGGGTAGTCTGGAGAGGTATACACTGACTCGCACCAAGTGGCAGCTTGAGGCAATGCAGTAGCCCTCTGACTCCTCAGAAACTTGTTAATTGATCTCTAAGACAAAGCATTTGTGAACAAATGTAAAGGCGTCAAAATTCAAAGATAGGACAAAAAGAATCCCAAGTTCCTGGAAGGTTGGGTAGAAGAGTAAGGCTGGGTATAGGGTAATAAATTGTCAACAATGCCTGATAATGCATTTAGAAAGGGGGAGGGGAAAACAAGTTTCTTCTCCATAGGGCAGACAAACCAGCTTCTTCTTCTTTTTTTTTATTGTTGGGGAATCACTGAGTCTACAATGAGCAAGGTTATACTGCTTGTGTTTGTAGGGTGACGTCCCTCTATTAATAGTGTCCCGCTCCCAAAAGGTATATCACACACTGTGGCCTCACACTGCCCTCTCTCCTTTCTTCTCTCTTCCCTTCCCCTCTTCCTCCTTGTTCATTTTTTTGTTGTTTCAATTGCCATAGAACGCTTCTTCATAAAATCTTTCCCCAGGCTGATATCTTTAAGTGTCTTCCCCACACTTTCTTTGAGGATTTTTGTTTTTTGTAGAGACAGAGTCTCATCCCCCAATCATGTACTAGCATCAGTTTTCCTCATATCAGAATTGAATACATTGGATTCTTGCTTCTCCATTCTTGTGATGCTTTACTAAGAAGAATGTGTTTCAACTCCATCCAATTAATACAAAAGATGTAAAGTCACCATCCTTTTTAGTGGCTGTATTGTATTCCATGGTATTCATATACCACAGCTTGTTAA
>CAUYON010019503.1:0-20564 GCA_963573935.1 Arctocebus calabarensis | reverse complement strand
ATTCTTTGAAATACAGAAGAACTGAGATTCTGAAGGCCTCTGGGCAGACTTCCTTACCCAAGAATTTCTCCCTCACACACACAACCTGCCCCCAATGCACTAGGGCCCCTTGCTGGTTACACCACAACCTGCCCCCAGTCACATGGCCCATCCTTTGCACTGGAGAGATGGGGAGATGAATTGGAGGCAGCCTCTCCCAACAAGAGTCCTGCCACATTAAAAATTCTTCTCTTCCGGCTCAGCGCCTGTGGCTCAACGGGCTAAGGCACCAGCCATGTACACCTGAGCTGGTGGGTTCGAATCCAGCCTGATCCCGCCAAACAACAATGGTGTCTGCAACCTAAAAATGGCCGGGCATTGTGGCGGGCGCCTGTAGTCCCAGCTATTGGGAGGCAGAGGCAGGAGACTCACTTGAGCCCAGGAATTGGAGGTTGCTGTGAGCTGTGATGCCACAGCACTCTACCCCAGGGTGACAGCTTGAGGCTCTGTCTCAAAAAAAATAAAATAAAATAAAATAAAATAAAAAATAAAAAAAAACTGTAATGCACAAATAAAGGGTATATGTGTGGTGCTGCCAGAATGATCATTAGGGAACTAATCCATTTTTGAGAAGATGATTGAAGAAAAAAGTAGATCATTAGGTGATGCTAAAGAAAACCAGTTAGGCTGGCTGGCTGGCTTCTCATATTCTGAGAAACCTTAGCCATGAATCAGGGAACAATTGCCCTTGGAACGGTAACATTTAAGATAAAAAGAGTAGGATGTTGCATCATTTCTTAAATGGTTGAATTCCAACAACCAACAGGTTATTGGGATGGCCAGATGTATCTGTCAACTTGTCTGGGCCATGGGGTGCCCAGATAGTTGGTCAAATATTAGCTGGGCATGTCTGAAGACGAGAGACAGAATAAAACAGAGGGCCCTCCCTGATGTGGACAGGCCTCTCCCAGTCAAGTTGGAAGTCTGAAGAGAAGGAGACATCTAACCCTTCTCCCAAATAATACAGGATTCTTCCTGCCTTCCAGCTTTTCCTGACTTCAGGCTCAAATAAAAACTGCTAGCTTTCAGACTAGAACTCATGATACTGGCTGGACTGGTCCTCTGACTGAAACTGCACCATCAGCCCTCCTGGGTCACCAGCTTGCCAACTCACTCTGCAGTTCTTGAGACTTGCCAGTCTCTATAACTGTGTGAGCCAATTCTTTGTAATAAACCAAGTGTGTGTGTGTGTGTGTGTGTGTGTGTGTGCATGCTGGTTCTGTTTCTCTAAGGAAACTTGACTAATTAATTTATAAAGATTTCTGTTCCAGCACCCAGGACACTACTGGCAACAGCCAGGTGCTGAATGAGTCAAGCTCCAGACTCCTCCTCCCTTTTAAGAGAGAAGAATAGCCACCTGGTTGGCATCAAGGGGCTGACTGAAATGCTCCAAGTTTTCCCATAAAACATGAGCAGTTATCTAGTTTGTATGGACAGAAGTCTTATCACTCTTTTAAAATCACTGATAAAAGGTAAAAAAAATATTTTTTAACAAAAATATTTCTAATAACATTTCCAATGCATTGTTTCATATTCTATTTTTATGTTGACCTGCTATGTAAAGAATGAAAAAAGTATATCACTGTACTAACTCAAGCTGAGTATGCTTTTAGGAAGCATTCTGGTTTTGTTTGTGAAAACAACTTGAAAATTTTCTAAAGGTAGAAAATGAAATCTAATAGGAAAATATCAAGGCCACAAATCATTACCAGTAAACCCCTTTACAAAGAGTCTGGTTTATTTTTGCTTCTGGGAGAAATTGAGAGGGAAGAGGGAAGGAGAGAGAAAGGAGGAAGAATCAGTCTGTGATATGAAAGGATGGAGGCTGAACGCTGGAAGAAATGAAGGGTCTAGGAGAAGGCCCTGATATTGAAGTTGGAAAGATGTTAAGGTTCATTACTACAGGATTCGATAGCTGATTCCAAGGTTCTCTTCTTTTCTTCCCAAAAGAAATCCATTGTGTCCATCCATCAGGAAGCCCTGCATTTCTTGAGCCTCTCTCAAGATGGCGGCAGGAAACATGGATTAGTCTAAGCCAATGGTGGCAACCGTGTGTGTTTTATTCCCAACTTGTTTAGGCATGGGCATGTGCCAGAACCGTGACTCTTGAAAAAAGTTACTTGAAAAATTTACCAATCCTGGGACTACCCTATGACAGGACTTCTCCTGTGAGAAAAGAATTTTTTTCCATTTTTAAAATTTTTTCTCAATGTTTCCTGACATTTGCACTTCATAGCAACCTAAATGAAAGAGAGTTACTTGTCAGTAACCTGATGAAAGAAATGTATAAAAACTAGTGAAAATAAAATTGCTTAATATATTTGAGACTGAAAATTTTATGACTCATAAAACAAATTTTCAAGCAATTCTACCATTAGAATTGGGTTATCTATCAGGCCATAATTTCTTAATCTATTTAAATATCCATGAGATAATAAAAATGCAATATACTTATTATGTATGTTTTTAATGTCCCTGAAAAGTAAATAATGAATGATATAAAAAGCATTTTACATTGGCAGCTTTGTACTGGTCTGTATATTGCTGGCTAATAAAATCTGTATAAGGAAATGAAACTTGTCCTAACAAGCTTTAGTAGTTTTTACTGAATTTTTACTCCCAAAATTCTAATAGAATTCCAAAAGACTTCTGAGTCAAGTTTTCTATATCTCTAAGTATTTTTTCCCAGTTTCCTTAATAGTGTGTTGTTTACATTCAACTGGCAACGTATATTTCCAAACTTTTTCAGGTCTTATAAAATTATAATAGTTAGGAAAATAATAGTACTACTGTATTCTAGGTACTAGGCTAAATAATCTGTTTCATTTCAATGTCATATCTTCTGATTTCATTTCAATGTCATATCTTCTGTTTCATTTCATTGTCATATCTTCTGATTTTTCAGATAAAGACTCAATATCTAAATTTAGAATAACAAGTTCCAGGTCCTGTACATATAATCCAGATCTATCTGTGTCCAAAGCTATGAGATAATGAAACAGTTAATAAAATTATTTTTAAAGCCCTGTGAAACCAATGTAACTTGACATTTTTCCAAAAAGTTCTCTATATAGAGAACTGCAAGTTTTATAATTTATTTTAGAATAAAAAAAGATTAAAAAGAATAACACATCTGGTTTATTTGTGAACTTTTTTGCTTAAGTAGATTTATTTGTGGGATAAACATAGAACAAAGACATTTCAAAAGAATATTTAATGTCACAAATAAGATAGAAAAATACCACTGAACTAAGAGGTAAGTTTGCTATATTTATGTTTATATGCACATATTTGTTAAACATTTTCTAGCTCCTCTTCGCCCCAGAGAATTCCATAATGTTGAAATCTGGTGTTGATCCACAGAATTTTACTTAGGTATTTGGTCCACAACTCACTCAGAATAGTTTTTCAAAATTATCTTTGAAATCTCTGGACATACAACTGTAAATCTCAATCAGTGAAAGGACATTTGTATTGAAGGACTATAAAAATAAATAAATAATAAATAAATCCTCAACTCAACATCATGTGGATTTTTAAGAAGATATATTACTTTGAGCTGTTTTAATAATGCCAAATCTATTGTCTTCCACTGAAATTTTTTTCTACCAAACTAATTATGAAAAAACTGAATTCTATAGGATCATATTTATTACAAAACCTGACAGTTCATATATACCTATATATGTGTGTGTGCACTTGTATATGTATGCATGTATGTATATATGAGTCCTAAACTATTTGTCTTAATGAAGTATAAATGTGGTTGGTTTGGGTTTTTTTTTTTTTTTTTTTTTGGCACTTTTTGGCTGGGGCTGAGTTTGAACTGGCTACCACTGGCACATGGGGCCAGCACCCTACTCCTTTGAGTCACAGGCGCCACACTTGAAGTATAAATGTTTTATGTATAAGAATAGTCTCTTCTTTGATACATAGGAAATTCTGTTCATTTGATTGAAAATAATTCTTATGTTAAAAGCAGAGAATTCCAAGTTAAAATTGAGAGGTTCCCATTTGTCAGGTTCAGCAAGTTTCATGAAAGAAACAGCATAATATTAGCACAAACAGAGAAAGCGACATAGGACTAGACCTACTGAAAAAAGTTTGATATTAGTTGTGTTTAGTAAATACAGGCTGGTTCTTAGCCATTACTATTTTCTGGTCTAGGTTCTCACAATTAATCCCTTTACTTACCTCGAATGTAAAATATTGTATCCTTATAATACCAATCAAAAATATATTTTAAAAGTTTAAAATAATGTACAAATTTACAAAACTATATTTGAAAATATAAAGAAAAATTGATGACATCATAGCAATTGATCAGAGATGAAAAGTAATACGTACATATTCTGAACTATATCTGGGACCACATACTTTCATAACTTCTTTCTCACGCTCAAGAAAATACAGTTACGTAAGTATTAAAGTTTAAATTTCAACTATACCTAAAAAAAAAAAAAAAGAAAATACAGTTAAAGGAATGAAAAGGTATAAAGTACAAGAACAAAGAGAACAAAAGAACAGAATAAAACTATCATTTAGAGGATAAAACGCAGATGACTTAGTAAAAGAGAGGAAGTTGTAACCTAAAAGCTTAGAGCTTACACAGGGAAAAGGTGTATCAATGAGGACGTGCCAACATCCCCCATAGGAACCTGGAAAATGTCTGAAGAACAGTGCAGGCAAAGCTGATGCCTGTCAGTGAAAACGGAGGCATCAGTTAAAAGTGTGTGTGAGAAATCGACCCCAATACCCCTTCATGGTGTGTATATCTAAGCAGAGCCCTTTCTCCTCACTCTTACATAGGAATAAAAAAAACAAAAATTCAATGCAATCGAGTTATAAAATCTAAGGAAAACAGATATATATACACCAGGCACAGCAAAGAGCAGGAGAAACAAATGGAGACCGAACTAGGAGGAATGCTACAGTCTAAATATGTGTGATCCCACCAAATTTATATGTCAAAACCAAACCACCAACATGATACTATTAGAAAGTGGGGCCTTTGGGAAGTGATTAGGTCATGAGGGTAGAACCTCATGAATGGGTTAGTGCTCTTATGAAAGAGACCCCAGAGGGCTTCTCACGCCTTCCACGAGAGGGTGCAGTGAGAGGCGTCATCTATCAACCAGGAAAGAGCCCTGGTGACGCTCAACCTGCTGGGGCCTTAGTCACGGCCTTTCGAGGCTCCAGAAGGTTCTGATGTGGATCAGCCATACCTCTTTTCTGATGTGGATCAGCCACCCTGTCTATGGTATTCTGTGATAATTGCCAAACAGATGAAGACAAAGTAAAATTTTGAGTAAGAGACAGGAGGAAACTTATTTCCTGTCTCCCACACTGTCCCAAGAAACCACACAAGACAAGAAAAAAGATCACTTGGAAGTTTATAACATGTTAAAAATAAATTTTTGGTAGTAGGCTAAAGTTTTTAAAAATCTCTCATAAAGAAGAACAAAAAGATGTAGGAGGGCAAAAGCATAGACAAACTAAAACTCAGAGGATCAGCCCAAGACTCTGAAGTCTGATTGGTGGAAGTTCTAGAAACAGAGAGCCAAGAAAAAGTAGGAAAGAAATTGTTGAAGAAATGATACAAGAAAGTTCCCTAGGATCACACAATCAAAAGAAACAAATAAATGCAAAATATAACAAAGAATTAAAAACTCACATCAAAGCACATGATGAAATTTCGTAACGCTGAAGGAAAGACGAAACTTCTCTTTCCAAACAAAGCCACATGAAGAATTAAGAATAAGAATATATGCACAAGAACATTTATTGCATTTTCATTCAAAAAGCAGAAGATCAGGAGACACGCTAAAGGCCCATTATGTCCAGCCATAGCAGCACTAAATCCAGCAACTGAAAAGCAGGGCTATCTATCGCCAGGCGCAACCACACAGATGTTTCTCAGTCAGAATGTTGAGTGTAAAAAGCCAAATACCAGATTATGTATTCTATGATTCTATTTTAAAAACATGCAAAATAATGTTGATAGAAGTCAGAATTGCAGTTAAGTTTAGGGGCTAAAAATGATTTGTTATGAATGAATACCAGGATCTTCTTGGGTAGTACAATTATTCTATGTAAACTTCATCTCTGTAGGTGGCTCTGTCCATATGTAAAAGTCCATCAAGTTCTACATTGAATATTAATGTTCTTCATGTAAAATATACCCCCATAAACTTGTTTTTATAATGAACAACAGAAAATGAGAGAAAATAAGAATGGTATTGAGCTTCTTGACAGCATCACTGCAAACCAGAAGGTAATAGGTCAATGCATCCAAAATCCTGAGGGAAAGTGATTTTTCAACTTAGAATTCTATACCCACCCAAACTATAAATGCAAAATATGGAAAAACTCAAATTGTACTTTCCATGTACCCTATACTTAGGAAAACACAGGAGGATGGGCATCAGAAAAATAAAATAACAACCCAAAAAAGAAAAAGACTGGGGATCCAAGAACTGGGAACAATGTAGAAGAGAGTGAAAAAAATTTCTCCAGAGGGTGGAAAAACAAAGTGTTGAAATGCCAGCTGAGTTACAGGTCTAGGCTGAGCTACCCTCCTGATTGGAACAGGAGGACGGGAGAAGTAGCCCAAGGAACAAAACTGAAGAGATCATTTTCCTAATGCCTTGACCATGGAGCAATGGAGAAGAATTGGAAGTGAGTAAATAGAAAATGGAGCCAAAGAATTATTATGGTCCCCTTGACTTCTCACAAGACAAACTTGAAAAAACGAAAAGGGAAATATCATAGTAGATAATACAGATCAGGAACAAAAAAATATTTAAATAGTCACAAATATTAAACATTGATTTAAATAAGGACATATAAACAATTCTGGTAAGGGAGGCAATGAAAAAAAATCAGAGGAGGTGTGTCAGCTAAATCCTCATCTATCATTATAGGCCAATTAATAGGCAATAAATTAAAAAGTAAAAATACTAACTTAAGCATACTATTTTGAAATATTAGGGTAAAAAACTATTTGAAAGTAGTTTCCCTTGGGAAACTTGCCTAAATATATTATGGAAAAGAATTGCTAGTCTGGGTAATTGGCCATTTAAAATCATTTAATTTCTAAAATATGTTAATATAATAATTATTGGAAAATAAAAAGAAAAGATAAAAGGTTAAAAACAATATTTTGAAATGGATAAAACATTTGGCTTTATAGGTGAGTTATGTATAACTTACTTAAAACAAATACTTATTTTATTTTTTTAAACTATTGCAAAGTATTGGAAAAGATAGTAAGTTTTCAAACTCATTCAAATAGTAAAACCTTCAAAAGAAAATTACAGAGAACTTCAGTGGTGAAGATAGATGCAAATTTGACCTAAAACTATTAGCAAAATAGGGAATCATATCACAGAATTATTCCAAGATGACTTAATGTCATTATTTGATCTTGTTTATTATACTTATAACATTAAAGTGAAAACTAATATAATTATAACCATATGGACAAAATGCCGTAGAAAAAAATTTTTAAGAAAGTAAAATAAAAATCAAGGAATACTTTCTCTACATAATTAAGAACATTTTCCAGATACTAATAGCAAATGTATTAAAAGAAATGCATTTCTGTGAAATATGAAATCACATCATGAGTACCCATTACCAGCATTATTATTTAACACTGTTTTAGAGGTGCTAGCTAATTCAATAATGCTGAGGGGGAAAGCCATATAAATATAGAAAAATGAGAGGAAATAAATCCTCATTATTTGAAGCTGATACAGTATACCCAGAAAAATCTACGAGTCTCAAAAGCCTATTAATATTAATGGTATAATTAATAAAGCGGTATTGAGCGACAATCTACCCGTGTCTCACGCTTCTGTATGTCTTATAAGCAGAAGCATTGACAGTTTTTGTTCCTGGTCATTTTTACAAGGATGGGTGTATAGAAAACAACATGAAAAAAAAAGAGACAGTCTCTCTCTCTGGAGCACAGAGCAGGTTGCTAACTGTCCAATAAAATAAAGATAATGTCTCTCCAGAGCAAAGGTCAGATAGGTTTCCTTGCTGCCCCTTATAAAAGTTCAGTTTTCCCTAAGCTGAGGGCTTCTCATCTGTGATGCAAACCCATGGTGTTCTTAGCATCCACCTGGCCACTCGGGTCTCCCCGGGGGGACTTGGGAAGAAAGGAGACGTGGCATGAGCAGGAAGCCCATGCTGATTGCTGTGCTCAAGGCTTTGCTCCTGACTGTGGAGCAGTGTGTTTGGGAGCTAAAGCTTGAGAGGGAAGGCAGAGTCATTGGGAGCTGGAGAGACCTGGAAGATACAGAAACTACCAAGCCCAGGAGGCAGCCAGCCAGTCAGCTCTTCCCCCACTTTCTCTGAAGTTGTTTCAGGAAGCCTTAGCCAGGGAGCCTGCCTCTGCCCGCCCAAAAGTACGTGAGAGCAGATAAGGTAGCATTGACAGCACGTCTCAAACTCAAAGATGAGCAAGGAGCGAGAATCACCAGATACTGTAAAAAAAGGACTCCACTGCAGGGGCTATCAATTTCAAGAAAATGAAAAATGTACACGCAAGAAACAGTAAGTATAGGCCAACAGGACAAGCCTGTAGAACAGCCATACTGAAGATCTTCATATTTGTGAGACTATTTATTTTTTTAAATCAAGTAAAGCAAATTTAAAACATGACCATGAAAAGATAAAATTCAATGGGGCTCAACAGTCAAAGGAATAAGTTGAAGAGAAAAATATTGATTAGGAAGACTGAGCCAACAAATTATTTCAGAATTCCAATAAAGGGACAAAGAGATTAAAATTATAAAATAAGAGGCAATAGACATGCAAGACTGGTGCAAAAATACATATCTCAGAGGATTTCTAATTAGGAAGAACAGAAAGAATGAAGGATAAACAATAATCTAAAAAATAATGGAGGAAGTTTTCCAAGTACAGAAGGAAAAACATAAGTTCCCAGATAATTGATTGACCTAGTCTTGAGCAGAAGTACACACACACACACTCACACATACAAACATACAAACACATATGCACACACACACACACCATGAACATATTTTTGTTGAATGTCAGATTATTATGAATAAAAAATTCTCAATGTTTAAGGAAGAAAGAAAATACAAAAGAGAAAATCGGATTGACAGTGTTTTCCCATGAGCTCAGAACTCAGATATGTTCTGAAATGATTATTTGATGATATATTCTAGATAAGAATATAGCAAAGAGAATCTGTAATACCCAACTTTGTGGTCCCTAAATTTACTTTTCACTAAAAAGAACCAAGGTTCCTTGGATAAATAGCTGATTACAGGCCAGAGACAGAATATGTGCAAGACGAGTGATATTTGTCATACTAGAAAAGAAGGTTATCAAAAGGCCCCAAAAGTCATGTCAAAAGGAATTAGAATCTAGCCTAAGACGGAACAATTAGAGCATCAACATGATAACCCCAGTCAATTGAAACATCAGAAATGTTTAAGTGGGTAAACTTATAATAATGTTTTTTTAAACCCATTGTTCACTTTTACAAACCCATTATCTTGAAAGCTGGCAATAAAGAAAAAGAACCAAATATCTATCCTGACTTCCCTATAGGCTCTAACCTCAGGGAATCAGGCATTACCCACAGCTGATGAGCTCACGTAACGAGGACAGCCACACTAACAGGAGAACACAACACAACTGTGAAGTGGGGTTGCCAAAACTGAAAAAAGCAATTAAAACTGAGTCTTATTATGCTACCAAATCTTACCGCATTTTACAGGACGTGAAAGAGACAGAGGAAAATGTTAAGTGGGAATACAATTAGCAAAATCCAAAATGTGAACCGCTCTATGAAAGTCATTCAATAGACATGTGTCAGTGAAGGAGATGGAAGGAGCGAGAGAGAACTTGTAGATCGAGGATTTAAGACACATGTCAAGCAATTGCAATGACGGACTGATTTGTCTCCTAATTCAAACTGAATGTGTGTGTGCGTGTGTGTACAGGTGCATGCACTTACACGCATTCCCTAGAATCTGAAAATCTGAACACTTCATATTTAATAGTAATACACATTATAATCAATATTTAGTTGTAATGATATTGCTGCTATGTGCTTTTTAAAGGGTAACTAAGTATTGTGTGGAAATACAAACTTGAATCCATAATTATTATCTCTCCACGTATATGTTTGAAATTTTACCCAATCAAACTGCTTTTTTGAAAAAAAAAATGGTAAACTTTTTTTTTTTTTTTTGTAGAGACAGAGTCTCACTCTATCACCCTAGGTAGAGTGCCGTAGAGTCACAGCTCACAGCAACCTCCAGCTCTTGGGCTTAGGCGATTCTCTTGCCTCAGCCTCCTGAGTAGTAAACTTAATTGACAAATTTTTTTTTTCAAAAGGACAAAGAAAACAATATTAGGAATGAAACAGGGAACTATATAAAGGAGATATTTTAAACTATAAGCACAACTGTGTTCATAATTTGTAGGCAATTCAAATTAGTAAGCTTCTTAAAGTTGGTGCAAGAATAAAATCTTAAGTACATCATCTCTACCAAAGGAATTAAAACCATAAAGCTATGATGTTCTGGGGAAACTACAAGACAGAGCTAGCTTTATAGCAGAATTCTAATAAACTTGCAAGGAACAGAGAATCTTTTCTAAATCAAAGAAAAATATGGACATCTGCTCAAATCAGTTACTTTTCGACCATAAATATACTACCAAGAAATTACTAGGACTTCAATTAAATTTTAAAAAATGATGTGCCACCATCATTGTTACTACTCAGCAGTACATTGAAGATTCTATCAAAATTACAAAATGTAAAGGTGTAAATATCAGAAAGGAAGAACGAATGTCACGATTCAAAAATGATACGAAAATCCAAGAGAATCAATTGGCAAACTATTGGAATCAAAGAGTTCGGAAATGTAGACAACTGGAGCTACACAGCCAAACCAACACCTTCCCCCACCAGAGGGGAAACTGGCGCTGCGGAGGAGAAAGTCACTTTCAACATTTCATACTGATTGAATTGTTTCACTGAGCATGCATTTCCAACTAATACAAATAACTGCATTTTTATTTATAAACAAAGCATTCAGTGATGCTAAAATCCAAAGCAGAAAAGGTGGAAAGCAATAAACTTGGGCAGTGCTCTTGATGAGATTGTGGGCGAACATTTATGGACTGCACTTCCACCTTTCTTGAAAATCAGAGCTATGTAAGACCCTGGTTTCTCTTCCTCTCATCCTACCCACTTTCCTTCTACCAGGTAAGCAAATAGCGGATGCTGCCTAAACCGTGCCTATAGACATTTGTTCTCCATCTGTAGTAGTTTTTGAACTCTCCCATGGAGGTGCGCCATTATAACTACAGGACCAGCACAAGCCAAGTAACCATTGCTTAAGCTGTTACAGGTGTACAGAGTCAAGCTTTCAAGTCCTGTAGCCCAGGCATGCTTAATGGGGAGCCTTCGCCTCTTAATTGTCACCATCACAGCCTGACAGACCAGCTGCACCAGCCTCACCTAGGACTAGTTAAAAAGATTAACTAGTCCCTGCCCAGGTCAGAGGCAGGTCTGAGCATTGCCTCCTATCTCTGTGCCAGTCAACTCGCAATAAAACTCTCTCCTTTCGGCTCAGCACCTATGGGTCAAGCGGCTAAGGCGCCCGCCACGTACACCTGAGATGGCAGGTTCGAATCCAGCCCGGGCCCGCCAAACAACAATGATGGCTACAACCAAAAAAAAGCCAGGCATTGTGGTGGGCACCTGTAGTCCCAGCTACTTGGGAGGCAGAGGCAGGAGACTCGCTTGAGCCCAGGAATTGGAGGTTGCTGTGAGCTGTGATGCCACGGAGCTCTATCCAGGATGACAGCTTGAGGGTCTGTCTCAAAAAAAAAAAAAAAAAAAAAACGCTCTCCTTTCTCAAAAGCGGGTGCCTTGGTATCGGCTTCCTCACACGGTGAGGCTGCTCCTTGGTAACAGTAACCAGATACTCCCGGGACACTGAGATAAGGTCTTAAGACTCAGCCACCATGAGTCTCAGATTTTATCTTAAAATGGATTCAAGGTTTGTATATTATGAAACTTAGCTATTTTAATAGAAAATTATTTAAGTTACCTACACTATTTAAAAACCCTCCCCAAACAACTCTGTCCCCTCAAACACCACTAAGAAGACTGGCCGCATTGACCCTGCAGCCTCCGCGCCCCTCGGCAGCTCCTGGGGCAGACAGCCCTGCTGGTGCTCAGGGCTGATCCCCTTTTAGCAAACGGCACATCCTGTTTCTGCCTCCCGTGTCTTTTCTTTCCCTACCTCTTCTTTCTAAACATTTTTTAAATTGGCCTTAAATAAATGTTTGTTGGGTTGAATTTAGTGGAATTTCTTTCCTTGCTTTAAGCACTCCCAACAGCCCAATTATCCCGGTCAGTAAGAAACGAACAGGCAGAATTTTAGCATTTTTGGTTCGGGGTGGGGTTGAGGTGGAAATGGTGTCATCTATAACTAAGTAAGTGGTAAGTTAAGGCTGGAATCCAGATCTTCTAACTTCCAGTCGAGTGCTGTATATACAACACCCAACCACCTCCACAATGTTTGGAAAGGCAGGAGGAGGCCTAAGACGAGGAATAAGCTTCATCACCTGGGGGTCACATGAGTGACTCAAAACTCACCGAATGACAGGAGAGCTGGGGATCCAGACTGGAAAACAGAAAGGCTGAAGGAGGCAGCAGGGCTCTGGGAGGGAGGATTCCAGACGGCGGCTCGTCAGGACGCGGCCTGAGTGAGTGTGTGGCCAGCTGCGTCCTGTCTGCCCACTCCTGGGCTAAGGAAGAGCCATTCCCCTGATCGAGGGTCCCAAGGATTACCTATAAGGAAGGAAAGGTAGAGCAATGAGCAAGAGATAGACGCTGTGAGACAAAAAACAAAAATAAAAGCAAACCCGCCCCACTTCTCTCACAGAACTACCACAGTCAGGCAGTTCGGGAACAAATGTAAAAATGCTCTGTAAGCTATAACAAGCTCTACAAAGGCATTAAGATCATTATTGCTTCTTCAAGGCAACATTTTAACAACTCCATTTAACACCTTGTCTCTAAAAGTGAAATTTTCAGCAAGCTAATGAAGGAAACGCTTTTTTCATGGAGAAGGAGAATTCTATTTGACTCTTGTCAGATCATACCAAATGTAAATATGTTAACCCATGGTCATCTTGCTGGTGAAATGAGCTCCGACTGGCCAGCCCCATATCTGACCCCAAGAACTGAGAGGTGAGAAGACGCCGCTTGGGGCCCAACCTCTCAGGGAAGACCATTTATCACTGTCCTTTCACACTTTGGCTGAGAAGGATAGGGGTTTATTCTTTATAATTGGGACTAAACTCTGAAGACAATCCTGCTTAACATCTTTAGACCTGAAGTACACTGGAGCCTCCCCACAGGAGGGCTCCTTGGACAGTGTTCTCCAAAGAGTGCTTCCCAGGGGGAACCTCCATCACAGACATTTTAATTACAAACGTCTTTCTACATAGCATTGAAAACTAACCTACATTACAAGCCAAATTTTGTTCTCCATCAAAGTATAAGCACAACGCTTGTGATACCTTGGTCATCTGTGGATCAGGGTAAATGGCAGGTGGGTGTCCGGAAGGACCACCCTGAGTAGAAAATGAGCGAAAATCTCCCCTACAGAAAAGAAAGGGTGGAGCAACCTTTGTTTGTCCTTGATCTATGCATTACTATCCTACTACAGCTTAAAACAACATCAATGTTTTTTCTGCCATTTCTGTGGTGTTACGTCCAGATTAGAAGGACTGTTTTCTCCAGCCCAGCGTTCACAAGGCCAAAATAAAAATGTCAGCTAGTCAAGCTCTTACCGGGAAGTTCCTGGAGGGATCCGCTTCCAGGCTGACTCAGTTAATACATATTCTCAATTCCTTGTGGTTATAGGACTGAAGTTCCGTTTCCTGGCTGGCTCCCGCCTTGGAGGCCCTCTTAGTGCCTCTGGGCTTTTCTCTGGCCCTTGTATAAGGCCAGAAGTAGGAGTAGCACAGAGGCTCCTTCTCACACTTGGGAGGTCCCTAGTTTTCTCTTTTGTCGTATCTCACTGGCTCACTCTGGGTCTGTCTGCTCCTGTGATGATGCTAGGCCTACCTGCAGAATCTAGACTACTCTGTCCTGAGGTCAGCTAATGAGAAGCATTAGTTACATCTAAAAGTCCTTTCAACACAGGACCTACATCAGTGTCGGGTTAAATGGCCAGAGGACAAGAATCCTGAGGAAATGTGTTTAGAATTCTACCCACCACAATATGTCTTCAGGCAGTGATCAGGAACTCTGAAATTTAGAGTGTTAGAAGCCATCAAATTGTTACAAAACATCACAATTCAGCAATTCAGAATGATTATTTCATGAATAATAATCAGAAATAACCCAAGATTGCTTCCAGTTTTCAAAAGCCTTTATGAGACCAATACCATACTTTAACGTCTCTAGCTGTTTTGGGAACTGGTGTGACCAGCGATGAAAAGGATGCAAATAGTTTTTTACATTTCTAAACTATAAGGCACCCTTAAAGATGTCAGATGTGCATTTTTAGTCATAGCTCATTTCTACTTCTTAAATATTAGCTTATCTCTAAATTCCCTTTCCATTAGGTTTTATGGAATGCAGCTTCTGAGGAGATTTGAGTATATTCAAAAATCTTCGTAATACAAATTCTATTATATATTACAAGCCAGTCCTAAATAACAGACAGCACACAAGCCAAACTCTAGACTCCTTGAGTTTTCCCCACGTGGAATTCTCAATACAATCACTAGTACACAAATTTAATCATCAAATCAGAAAATATTTATCAAAGACCCATGGGGAAAACAGTCCCACTTCTAAGCACTTGGGATCATACAATATATACAAGTGGAGACATTGTCACTCCCTGAAAGTATTTAGAAGGTTGAAAAATATAGGACCAACAGAAAGAAAGAATACATTCAAGTGAATCTCATGATATTAAAATTTGTTAAGAAGTATGTTGGGAGGGTAGGAATGTTGCAGAAGGTTGCAAAAGAAAACCTATAAAGAAGTTTCTTTGAGTAGGTGAGTGAACAGCTGAGTCTGAGAGGAATCCTCACTTTGCTACTAGAAGGCTGGTTTGTGTATGTTGAAGGTTTTTCGAGAAGAGAAGGAGGACCGTGACTTACAACTCTAAGAGCTGGCTGAGAGAATGAGCTCGTTTGATGAAAAACATTCAAGGCTATTATTAGAAGATTGTGTTTGATTCAGAAGACAGTGGGTCTCTGGCAGAATTGAGAAAAACAGAGGGATATAATCAAGGCAGCAGTCCTGAAACAGAGATTTATCACATAGTGCAAAATAACTCAAAACTGGACTTTGAAATCAAGCAAGAAAGAAGATAGAATAATCTAGTAGCAATTTGCCAGTGGTCAAGAGATTCTGCTGTGGTGATGGTGGTAAATGACTTAATGGTTCTAAGTGGAAACAGTGAAAGCAGATGGTCTCAGAAAGGTGGAAATGGAATTAGAACACAAAGCTAGAAAAATACCTGATTACTCTGTGGTTTCAAGAATATTTCCTTTAGAAGATATTCAATTACTCTTATTAACTCTCAGATCAGCTCCAGTATTTTATGCAATAGTTCTAACATAAAAGGATTTAGCCTGATATTCAACCCATATTCAAGCCACATGTCCATGTTTATAAAAAACATTGTCTATGTATAATTTATACTATTTACATCTGATCCACCAGGAATCAGAGACGATTTCTCCGAGTATAATAAGTGACTGCCAAAGTGAGTCTGAAGGATGGCTAGGAGCATCATCACCTCTTCGGGGAACAACATAGTCAGATCTGGATTCTAGAATAATCCTCCAGATAAACAGTGAACAGAAATGAGGAGGCCTAGATTGGTAGCTGACTAACTCATGACATATGTATAATTCAGGAAAAGAATGCTTGTGACTTGGACTATAATAGCAGCACTGGGGGGATGGGGATTAAACTGAGAGATGTTAAGGGGACAAAATAAATTTAGTAGAGCTCGGTGATTGGCTGGAAATGGGGGAATGATGTGGAAGAGGGAAACATCCACAAACAAGCCTTAGGCTTCTGGATTTAAATACTGAAGTCAGTTTTATGGGATGGAAAATTTGGGAGGTAAAATGATGAGTCTGAGCATTGCTAAATTTGAGATCCCCATACATATGCACGTGGAACTGCGTTAGTAGGATAGATGGTGGGCCCTGGGCTCTGTAGGGCTGGGATTTCATAGAGAGGCCCAGAGTCTTGGGCACGATGAAAGGGTGGAGACGACAACACAGGGAGAGCATGGTGGCAGGAAGAAATGAGAACCCAGACAGCGCCCAGGGACACTCGTACTTAAATATGCCTCATCTGCTCCGGACCACAGTAAGATAACAAGTGTATCTGAGAGGAGTCACTGGCTTGCTCAGGATGGCTTTTTCCTGAGATTCTTAGGAAGTGAAGCCAAGTCAGTTAATGCATTCATTCAGCACCACAGGGCCCTAAGGGACTTGCTCAGAATCCCTGTACTCGACATTAACCCCCAGAGTGGTGCTCGCAAGCTCCATTTTATTTTACGAAGCTATAAGTTAATCACCCAGTCAATCCCAAATCAAAAGTTCTGTTGGGGACAATACCCCTAAAGGTCATTCTGAATACTAAGGTACCTGTATCATGGGCACACATTTCCTGTGTACTTCAGGGTGTATTTTGTACCTAACTTATCAAGAGGAGGATCATTTAAAATTAACATTCTGTAGAGGGTTCTCTGTGGCTGCAAGTACTGATCGGTAACATTTGGTATGAAAAATGTCTAGGCCCAGGCAGCACCTGTGGCTCAGAGGGTAGGGCGCAGGCCCCATATACCGAGGGTGGCAAGTTCAAACCCGACCCCGGCCAAACTGCAAAAAAAAAAAAAAAATAGCTGGGCATTGTTACGGTGGACGCCTGTAGTCCCAACTACTCACGAGGCTGAGGCAGGAGAATCGCCTAAGCACGTGAGTTGGAAGTTGCTGTGAGCTGTGTGATGCCACGGCACTCTACCGAGGGTGAAAGTGAGACCCTATCTCTACAAAAAAAAAAAAAAAAAAAAACCCTCTAGGCCTTGGCTCATCACCAGTAGCCTAGTAGCTAAGGTGCCAGACACATACACCGGAGCTGGCGGGCTCAAATCCAGCCTGGGCCTGCCAAACGACAATGACAACTACAACCAAAAAATACCTGGGCGTTGTGGTGGGCACCTGTAGTCCCAGCTGCTTGGGAGGCTGAGGCAAGAGAATCACTTAAGCCCCAGGTTGCTATGAGCTGTGATGCCCCAGAACTCTACCCAGGGTGACAGCTTGAGACTGTCTTAAAAAAAAAAAAAAATGTCTAGGCCACTTTTGCTCTTTTGTGGTCCTGAGTTTGAAGCCTCAGCCAAGTATCCAGGAATTTCCTTTTTAAGAACATTTGAACCCTAAGCCTCAGTACCCCTACAGTCTAACCGAGGACAACTGGATTATCACTATTGTTGAGGGCAAACAGGAATTCATTGCTTCACAGAGAGATGCCAAGTTTATTACCCACCTACTTCACATGAAAAGCACCTGGAGATTGTTTCTTTCTCTCAGAGTGATGTCTCAGATGTGGCTAATGTCTTCACAAAACACGTGCACATACAAAGGCCCTTGTAATCTTCACAGTAATATGGGAATGTTGCCTGTGTTTCACCCACGAGAAAGTTAAGACCCTAGAAAACTGATTGCCACATTCACCCAGAGAACGTGCGGCAAAGTGAAAGTCTGATTCCAGATGTTTAGATTTTAAATTAATTATTTCTCCAACTAAACCAATACTCCAAGCACCCAACATAGGGCACCCAACAATATTCATTCTCCACAGTAGCCCTATTATTCTAATTTCCAGATTATTGCCCTTTTTATGTGTTCTAATCCTTCTTCTTAGCCTTTTTATTAATCTTTCATGTGGTTTAATTATGTTTGCTTTAAATCATGTTTCTGAGAAAAAGGTGGAGCATTATAAATAAATTAATGAATAGACACATAAATAGATAATAAATAGGAGGCTCGCTGACTCCCTTGGCAATCACAAAATTTAAATCACATTTAAGTGACAAAGAGAGAGAGGGAAAAATATAGACAGAAACCAGACAGAAACAGATCCTCAGTAAGGCACTTAATCATTTCTGCTAATGAAGAAAATTCCCCAATTAAAATTAATCCTAATCAAGAAAATAATCCCTACTGCTCCTGCTTGCAGCCTGAAGCCCAGAGGAGCTTTCCACCTCCTCTTTACATTCAGAAACACTTACTGAAGCAATTTGGACGGGCTAGTGAATCTGTAATATCAAAAGAGAAAGAGGGCAGAAGCTGCGAGAGCAGAGAGAAAGGGAGGGACGGATCCAGTTACCAACAGCCACGCCCCACCCACGGGTAAAACAAGTGACCTGCACCCCTGTCTCAAGCCAGTCTTCTCACCTGTGCTGTCTGTCGTGGACCTTTCTCTTCTCATTCATTTTCGCTTTCTAAAATTCTATCACTTACAAATTGTCCCTCCTCATTAATACTTCTTTTAGGGATTCTTTCGTTCAAAAAATATCTGTTGAAATCTAGTACACGCCAGGTACTATGTGCATAATGGGCAAAATAGCAAGGGGGACAAAGCAGATGTTTGGGGAAGATGTTATGTGATTAGCCATTCACAACTAGTCGAAAAGGAAAAAATGGTTTGATTTGCCTTCTCTGTATTGGCATTCATGTGAAATCATCTTCACTGAGGAAAACACCATTGTGCAGCAACAGAAGATGGCAGGGGGCTTGGGACGACGCGAGGGAAGGTGCTTGCTCAGGTCCGATTGTCTTTCTCCAATTAGAAATGGGCCAGTTATCAATGTATGGCCCAGCCCCTCATCCCTGTGCCATGACAAAGGGCTGGGTACTAAGCATCTTTCCTTTACAGAAAGCCTGATGTTAAGCTTTGTCTGCAGAAGGTAGGGCAGGACCAGGATGCTCTAAGAGGAAAGGGCTGCTCACGCTGGGTTTTTGTTTGGTCGGTTGGTCAGTTTTGTTTCTTCTATAGTAGGTATTTGCAGGACATTTGGTGCTGCCATGCCCCGGTGTACACGGTCCCTTGGAGGCCGTGCAGCTCTGTGCTGGGTGCTGTGACCCCCTTGCTGCCGTCAGCACTGCAGAAAATACACACACCTTCCCCATACACCTGCCCACCAGCTCAGCTAAGCTCCAGACAGTGGGAGCACCCGAGACTCCTCTGCACCCCTGGAGGTTGCCTCCTGCTTTCTCGCTGACTACACCCGCTCATGCCTTGGCAATGCAGAGAATTTCCCCCCCATTCAGGGTCTGCAACCACATCTTTTGCAATAAGGTCTGAACCCCAGGGAAGGGACAGTCGTGGCTTTGTCCTTTCAGGCATCCTCTCCTTTAGCCCCAGGCATCCTTTGGAGTTTTCTTGACGCTTTTACAGTTATTCTCCCAACATGGCTAAATAATTCTTTATACTAAATTTCCACTCTTTAAATTCCTGGGTGGTTTCTCCCTCCCCATTGGACTAATACAAGAGCCTTTTAAGATAAGACACCAGAAGAGAAGCCAAGGGTGAAAGAAGGGGGATAAGAAGATGCAGCTAAACCACTTGGGCAATTGCACCGTTTACTCAGAGCGCAGCCCAACCTTAGAAGATGAATCTGGCCTTTCTTTTTCTCTATCCACATTGTACTCTTCCCACTGGCTTCTTGATTTTAGGACCCTAAACTCGAGGTTGGAATCTCACCCCATTTTCTTATCACTTGTTTTTTTGTTTTGTTTTGTTTTAACAAAACCTATTTCTAGTCTGGGCACAGTGGCTCACACCTACAAGCCTAGCACTCTGGGAGGCTGAGGTGGGCGGATTGCTTGAACTCAGGAGTTGGAGACCAGCCTGAGCAAGAGCTAGGCCCCATCTCCAAAAGCTGGCTGGGCATTGTGGTGGGCACCTGTAATCCAGCTACTTGGGAGCCCAAGGCAAGAGGATCACTTGAGCCTAAGAGTTTGAGGTTGCTGTGAGCTATGACACCATGGCACTCTACTGAGGGTGACAAAGTGAAACTCTGTCTCTAAAATAAAATATAAAAACCTACAGCTAGTTCTAAATAATTGACTTACAAACTTTTGGCAAGAGGGAAAACAGAAATGGGGATGTTCCCTGTTATAGTTACCACATTTTGAAAATGAGATTTAGATATTAAATTCTTAAAAAAATCAACGGAGAAGCAAGTTGACAAGACAATATGGACCAGTAAAGAACAATGGCCTCGGGACTTGATCAAACTAAAAAGCTTCTGCACTGCTAAGTACACTGTAAGTGTAGCAGGCAGACAGCCCTCAGAATGGGAGAAAATATTTGCAGGTTATGCCTCAGACAAAAGTTTAATAACAAAAATACACAGAGAACTTAAGCATATTGGCAACAAAAGGGTAAGTGATCCCATCTCAGGGTG
>CAUYON010019495.1:0-32125 GCA_963573935.1 Arctocebus calabarensis | reverse complement strand
GTGCATCTTACAAGGGTACATGTGAAATTTACTAAATGTAGAATATAAATGTCTTAACACAATAACTAAGAAAATGCCGTGAAGGCTATGTTAACCAGTTTGATGAAAATATTTCCAATTACATATAAAACCAGCATATCACTCCATGATTGCATTAGTGTACACAGCTATGATTTAATAAATAAAATAAAATAACTTTTACTAGATTTTTTCTTAGGCATTTGATGTTTTGAGTTGCATTTGTAAATGATATTATTTCAAGTTGTATTGTATCTCCAGTAAAATGTTGAGTAGAAGTGAAGACATTAGTTTTTTATATCTTATATCCTTAATTTTATAATTAAAGATATTTTTTAATGTTTAATTTTTTTTTTTTTTTTTTTTTTTAGAGACAGAGTCTTATTTTATCGCCCTTGGCATCACTGCTTACAGCAACCTCCAACTCGTGGGCTTTGGAAATATTGTTGCCTCCACCTCCCAAGTAGCTAGGACTACAGGTGACTGCCATAAGGCCTGGCTATTTTTTTGTTGCAGTTTGGCTGGGGCCAGATTCAAACCTGCCACCCTCGGTATATAGGACCAGCATCTTACCCACTGAGCCACAGGTGCTGCCCTTAATCTTTAATTTTAATGAAATTTTAAGAAGGTAGCAACATAAACATATATTCAAGCTACTGTGCTTAATTAGAAGTCCCACAAGGGCACACATGAAACAATCTACTTTTTTTTTTGAGAATGTCTGTCTGATGTTTAAAATTTTTAGATTTTGATTGGCAAGTAAAAATTGTGTATATTCCTGGTATACAGCATGATGATTCAATGTATGTACACATTGTGAAATGACCAAATCAAACTAATTAATATATTTTTACCTTCCATATTTATGTCTTTTTGTGGTGAGAACATTTAAAATCTATTCTCTTCACTATTATCAAATATATAATCCTTTGCTATTAATTATAATCAGTATCTTGTACAATAGAATTTATCCTATTTAACTAAAGTTTTGTATCCTTTGACCAACATCTCCCCAGGTCCCTTTTTCACCCCCAGCCTCTTGTAACCATCATTCTACTCTCTGCTTCTATGAGACCCATATTTTTAGATTTCACATATATATGAGATCATATAGCATTTGTCTTTCTGTGCCTGGCTTATTTCATCTAACATAATATCTTCTAGGTTCACCCATTTTGTCACAAAGGACAGAATTTCCTTCAACAATCTACTTTTTAACTAAGGCGAACTTGATACAATGGATGAAAATTCTGCTGTGTGACAGATTTTCAAAACAAGTTCTGTTAATCTTCATAGGTTTGAAAATATGTGAGAAACAAATGTGAGACACAGAATTGTAGCTTCCTCAAGTACTAAAATAATAAAGAAAATTTATTTCACAGTAACTGAAGTTTTGCTTTGAGGTGCCATAAGCCACGTTTATCCCAAATGATTTTCCTTACAAATTGACACTCTACTTTCATGCCAAGTTCAACTTTCCACTTAATTTAGGAATCTCTTTAAATATCCCTGAGTAATAACCATCTAACCTTCACTTAAATACTTTCTATGCTGGTGAGTTTATTACTTCTCCCATGGACAGAAATAAATATCTTAATTTTACATATTAAAGTAGTATCACTTAGGTTTGCATTATACTGTAAATAACAGAAAAATCAAGTAAATGGTGGCTTAAATAAAGCAGGGGTTTTGTTCTTTTTGCATAACAAGAAGTCCAGAGGTAGGTCATCCTATTTTTAGCTCTTGCATCTTAGACCTTGGCCTACAAGGCCCAAGTAAAATGTCTCCTACACATCCAGGCAGTAATTCTGTAGTCAGGGCCTGGTGAAGAGCCTGGTGAAGTGCAAAAACCATGACCCATGGCATCAGCCCATTTATAAAAAGGTGTCCCAACAGCCCAACCAGTAACTCCTCTTATACCTCATTGACCAGAGTATCCCACTTGGACACACCTTGCTGTAAGAGTTGAAGTCAGTGTTTACTGAACATTATACCAATCTGAACAAAACTGAGTTCCAATAGCAAAACGACAGGGACAGAGGATTCGAGTCAGAAACCAACAGTACAAAAGTTTACCCTGTTTCCCCATATTTACTCCTTCCTACCTCGAGATAAGAGCAGTCAGAAGCCTTGGCAATAGCTAAAAGCTGAAAGGACCATTCTGAACTGCCTGGGAACTAATAGGCAGAGGGGATAAAGTCAGAACCAAAGGACTCATAGAACACAGGGAAAGCAGAGCTGACTCCAGGCTTCCCTGGGAAGGAAAGTTTAACAAAAGAATCTGGGAGGACCTCCATCTGGTCTGGTGGGGCTGGGACTGGGAGAGATCAAGACAGAGAACTAAACAGAAACAGCTCTTGGCTACTTCTGCCAGCCTTGAGGGGATGGCCCATGCACATTCAGAGGAACAATTCTGCTTGATCCATACAGATGTAAAAAGTCATTGCCTCCTTCACTTTCCAAGTGCCTGGAATTATTATTTTCCTTTTTAAGATTTATATCTGCTAGGGTAACACATGGTTGTCTGCCGAACTTGTAGAACAATCATACCCAGCACAGACAGGCATATAGTGCTGACTTACAAGCCATTACTTTAGGAGTTTCATTTTTTGGTGGCCAGTCTTATACTTTTACCTTGTGCCAGTATACCTGGGCTGAGCACCATTTTTGTTATATTATTCATCTGCATGATAACCTTGACATTATGCATTCCAGTTTTAGAGATGAGAAACCTAGCAGTACTCTTTCCCAGGCCTGCTAGACTGAGGGTGGCAAGCCCGAGGTCCAAGTCTGGGACTGATCCTGAAACCATGGATCCTGAAACCATTTTTACATGTAGTAAAATCCCTCTACTTATTGCCTTACCGGTAGAAAGGAACTAATCCCACATTTACAGAGGAAGATCACACACACACACAGCCCAGAGCTGCCAAAGGACCTGCCCAAGCTTGGCAGTTACAAAAAGCATAGTGAAAATTTGAACCCAATCTCTTGCATTCCTTTTTCCCACTTCTATGACACAAACTAAGCCTACATTACCAATGCCTCTAGTACTTCAGAGGGATTAAGTTCTACTTTTTGCCAGAGATAGACATTATTTTCAAATGTTTCTTAATGGTCCTTCAAGATACTTCATTAATCACATTAACATTTTTACTTCTCAGACCAATAAAACAAATAGCTTTCTTTCTTTCTTTTTTTTCAAGGAATTACATTTTGAATCTATGATTTATTTGTAGAGAAAATTACCAGGAACTAGATATAGACACATTTTAGTTTTACTAGCTAGCAAAAAAACAAAAATAAGGCAAAATGTATTTGAGCCCATCCTAATATCCTCTTTTTCCTAATAATCTCTTAGGAACCAGTTAGGAGGCAAAAGGTGGCCACTTCAGGAGGCCAGATGAGTCATTCTTCAGTCATCTGTTCCTGGGGAAGGCTTTCCTGACCCACTGTTCTATAGGAAATTCCCTTGAATAGCATAGAATTCCTTGAGAATTCTGCTTCTGGCCATGATGTATTAACTGACACTGGACTAGCCCTCCTGCTATAAAAAATAAAACTGGACAAAACATATAAAATTACAGTTTTCAGACATTGGGCAACAGAAAGAGCAAGGCTGTGATCCCTAAAAGGTAAGTCTTGCAATGTCCTTTCTGACTCCAGGCACTTTCCAGATTGTGGCACAGGGAGGGAGCCAAATAGCACAGTGTCCTTGCTAACCTGAGGAGATAAAAACTGGAATTTTGGATGACTGAGACAGTTGGAATGTGAAGGACAAGGTACCAGAAAGAAGGGAGCCAGGCAGAGGAACACTCCAGATATGGGGGTTCTCCTTGAGGCTTTAGCCAAACACCAACCTACTCATTTATAGGGCATGACTCACTGCAGCAGATCAACAAACACTGGGGAGCTGAGAACTCAACTACCAGAGCCTAAATAGGTCTGGAGATGTTCAAGTACTGATTAGCCAGTGCAGAGGAATCCCAGAAAGTCTACTCTAGACCTACCCTAACAAGGCTTTAAGCCAGCCCTTGAAAATATTGAGATGATGTGTAAGGAAATAAACTGCCAGTCAGAAAAAAAACTCAATGCTCAAGTAAAGAAAGAATACAACAAAATGAAGACACTCAACTATGTAGCATTCATTATTTGTAGGCCCAAATAAATGTTCATCATGTTCAAGTTGTCAATTATTTTACTGTTATAGGTATTTACTACATGTATATCGTATATAGTACCAAACAGGGTATTAAGTTTAAGTTGCTTGTTTTCACTCAACATTAGGTTTTTGTGATTTACATTGACAAAAGTAGGTCTAATCTACTCATTTTAACTAGTGAGTATTATTTCTCTACATGAATAAACTAGTGTTTTTGCTATTATTATTTTTTCTTACTGAGACAGTTATTTTGTTTCCTTTGGGTTTTGTTTTTTTGTTCTTTTTTTGTGTGTGTGTCTTTTTTTTTTTCCATTTACTGAGAAAGGACATTTCAGACACAATGACGAGTTCATGTAAAAACCAGAAAGGATATAGTTACAGGTAGTTAAGTCAGCCTGGAAAACATTATGAGAGAGGTTAAGCAGAAAAAGACAAAGCTGGAAACATAGTCAGGGACTATTTCACAAAACATCGTATATGCCATGCTTAGGACAATTCCCATATGTATTTATTCAGCCCGGAACTTGTCTTAACTATGCAAGCCTCCACTGGACATTCCCCCAGGATTGCGTTTGGATAGCACACCTTAAACATGTCTACAATAAAATAGACTTATTCTCCTCCTCGATTTTCCACCTAAGAGAAGGTATACCCCCATCTTTTTTTTTTGGTCTCCTAGGCTAGAGTACATTGATACAATAGCTCATTGCAGCCTTGAAGTCAAAGGCTCAAGAGATCCTCCTGCTTCATCCTCCCTAGTAGCTGGGACTAAAGGCACATGCCACTATACCTCCTCCCCACACCCTCATATTTATTCAATTCAACATCCAAGCAGGAATATCCACCATCTGTGACTTCTCCATCCCCCTCAACTGCTATTTCCAATTCAACAAGCCTCTAAAAAATTTCCAATGCACCTCCCACCACTGTCCCTGTCTTTATTCAACTTCCATTAATCTTTTACCTACACTATTGCCACCCATATGTTAGATTCTAAATCCCTTTAAGTTAATAACTGTCCCAACAAGACCTACTTCAAATATTATGCCTGTGAAATCTACCCAATCCCTTCACCTTGTTGGAAGTTGTCAGCGTCCCTTCTGTGTTCCCCTGGTGCCTGGGACACATTTGCTGTACCATGATAGCTCATTACTTTTTTACAAATCCCTTTTATTCACTGGAATGTGAGTGGCATGCAAAAAGAACTCAGTACATTTTTGTTAAAGTAACAAACAAAAAGAAGTACACAGAATTCTTAATAATAAGAAAGTATTCTAGCTTGTAAATTTTGGGATTTGAACAGCAGGATAAGGTTAATGCTATTATGTGTCTTTTCAACAAATTGTCTAAAAGGTGGTAGAAAAAAAATACTTCAGCAGCCAATTTGTTCAAGACCTAGGATTATAACTTCTGAAGTATGGTACACTTTTAAGCAATCTTAACCCTCCTTGAATTTCAAGAACAGGTGAAAAGTCTTATTATCTGTCCGATTACTACAGACTCTACAGCCCCAAGAACTAACCAATGACAAATTATACTAATACTGGCACAGAGCTAAGATAAATAGCAGCCTACAGGCCTCTCTTAAAAAGCCGAATCTTTCAAGTTGCAGAGTAATCTGCTTTAAAAATGTCTTGGGCAACAGTTCTATAAAGTTTGATGTCTCTTATTCCTTCAGAATGTACCCAATACACTTCCCACACATGGAGAATCCCAGGTGTCTTCATAGCGCTAGTTCTGCCATTGGGGCTCTTGTCAAAAGACATTCCAGAAGGAATTTGCTTTGGGGACTTGACAGATACTTCAGAATTTGCCATGGAAGTAGGAAAGAGGTGACACTTTTGTCATGGCGGAACAATGTGGTACCATAATTACTGCAAATGTGAAAATCACTGTGGCCTAAGCATTTTTCTCATTAGGACAACCTTTTAAATAGTCATTAAAATGATAAATACTTATTTCTACTTAAATGTACCCTTTTTCCATCAGTACACGGTATATTCCAATGTCATCATTGAAACTGCGCTGTTCTATAGTGAGGCTATTGCTCACCATTGATTCCACAATCCATAGACATAGCCTACCAAATAGCTTGCCAATTCACTTCCATCTCTTTCCTCATGCTCCTAATAATGACAGTGATGATAAGGATGCCTGACAGTTTTCAGGTGCTTCATGCTTTTATGTACCTGATCCTCCTGGGGAAGTTTCTCTTTGCCAGTTGTGACAACAGAAATCTACAATGGTGTTGCTATAGCAGAGGGATTCCGCTGACTTTATTCTCCCTAGCCATTCAGTTGTTTATACTTTCAGGTGCCAGCTCCTCTGAAAGAATGAATGAGACCGTCCTGAGATAGGCTTTGGTCATTTAGAACATCTGCTCTAAAAAGCAATAGAAGAAATTAAAACAGGAAACGTCATTATTTAGGTGGCAGCAGCAGGTAACAACAGTCCAAACAGAAAAGCATCATGCTTGAACAATTCTGAACAAAGTGCTATTTTTAAAATGATCTATGTTTTCGTGTAGAACAAAGTTACTGGAGTTTTCCAAATAAGTGATGTTGCTGTTCCATTGATAGCAGCTGTCTATTCCGTTTTCTTAGCTTCTTAGAATGTGGAACAAACAAGGATAAAGTTTTGAGTTTGCTTCGCAAGGAAGGAAGTGATCAGAGGAAGAAAGGGAAGCAGTCTTCCTTGCTGGCAGCCTTACTCTAACTCCACACGAAAGCAGTTCCACGTGCTTGTCTTTCAATCAGTAGATCCATCAACTTTCTTTCAGTGTGTAAAGAACAGCACAGAAATTGCACAGCTATAAAATGTTCACCTGAGTCCAAGGCTGAGGAGGGTTCAAGGCCAACACAGACCAGGGCACACCACCGGGTCAGGGCATGGAGGCGAGGTGCAGGCAGCTGGTGAGAGTCACTTCCTCAAGCTTTCTCCCTCCCTGTCTTACTCCCATGGAGCTTTGTGTAGTCAGAGTTTGCACAGGGACAGGACAGAGCGTGAGGAAGACTTTGGACAAAGGAGGACTGTTCCATCTCTGGATGGCTTTGTACCACTTTTTATTTCTCTCTGCCCTTTTGGATAAACTGGTCAGAGAACCGCTTGCATCTCTCCCTCTCTTGTTTGTTTTCATACTCCCAAGGGCCTTCCTCTCTACCTGCAAAGCCTGAGTGTAGAGTCTCTCATCATTTCCACCTCTCTAATCCAACCCCACAGCTGACACACATGGGCTCGAGTAAAGTTTTTGGAAGGGAGAAACAGACAGAAAGGGAATGGAAGGACGCTTGGGTAGATGCAAGCAAGAAAGGACATGAGACTTCTCTTTCTTGAAGGGGACACTTTGCTCTGTTGACAGCCAGTTGGACTGACTCGACCTGAGAAAGTTGAATGAGGAGGGGAATGGTATGCTTAGTACTGGTGACTGTTACACCCCACCCCAAGATATAGTCAGGAGTAAGGCCAGAACTTCAATTTGACACTCAGAAAAGCAAGAACAAATGCTAGGTGGAAGGTGAGATGGGTGGGTAGGAATGGAAGCACAGAAAGCAGGACAGAATATTTAGCGGAAATGTTACTGGCTTTTTATTAAACTTCACCTAATGCAGTGACAGGAGTTGAATGCATTTACAGTTCACATGAATGCATTCACTGTGCTGGGGCAGGATCACAAAGCCAGACTCATTGGCTTTGTTCCTGGTGTTAGAGGTAGCCTAAAGGAACAGCTCTATGAGCAGATAGACTAAGACACCCGGGAGTGAGCCTTGGCTGCACACGCTCTCATACATGGGGCCCAAGGGTGGCTAACAGGTCCCCACCTCATTATTCTCCCATCTCAGACTCCAGTGAGTTCGATCTGCAGCCAAGGCCCTGGGGGCATTAAGAACAGTAGCTCCAGCCATCAAGTTGACGTGCTATGAGATCTTATAAACCAGAATGTCTGTTAGCATTACATAAGACTCAGGGGCTTACCAAACGGAATGCCACACGAAGGCTTCACTCTGAGCTTTAGAGAATGTTCCTGTGTGGTGCCAGGCCCTGTCCTGTCATGGGGCCTTTGGTGGTATGTCTAACTTATTACATCTAATTCTGCCATAGAATTATTAGAATGAAGCTCTTCTCAAGTAAGCTCCTGAGGGTTTAAGGGACAACCAAGTTTATCGCAAGATTTTGACTTTCTGGTTTCAATAGGATCTGGACACATAAAGGCCCAAAATATAAAGGGAAAAGGAAAACCTCAGGATCTCTTTATTAATTCCAGAGAAATATGGCAGAAATGTTCCAGAAAAGCAAAACCATCAGCAATTGCAACATTAAAGAATAATTAACTCTGTCTTCAAGTTTATGGGCTGATATTTTTATATTCACATTTCATGGGTGAACTGTGATAGTCAAACTTGTGGCCCAATAAATTGCTCAAGTTAGCCATGCCAGTGCTATGATTTATGCTTTGAAAATGGGGGGGGGAAACATCACAATCTTTCTCTCTTTGTGTGGCACTGCATGTGCCTTTTGGGCCTTTTTAAGTACTAAGCTAAAAAGCAAGCACTTGTGTTTATGGGTACCCCATAAACCAAGGCTCAGAAAACACCATGGAACAAATTTGTTTGAAACTATTAATGGGAACCCTTGGAATAGAAAGTGGAGATGAACCTATGAGTCCACTGAAATGCATTTCAGTAGATACATGTTTTCTTTGAAGGGAACTGAAAAGTGATGTGTTGGCCCAAGAAAGAAGCCAGGCTTTCCTACAGTCAACACTAACCAATGCCAGATGCAGCTGTGGGGACAAAGTACATCTTACCCCCAAAACGCAGGCACAACCCTGATCTTACCTCAAAAATGAAAATTCAAAAAAAATGGGGGAAATGTTTTCTTCTGTATCTTTTTTTCTTTTCTATGTTTCTATAACTAACCTGTCATGGTAAGAACTTGAGAGATAGGTCGCAAAGTATTAATCAGAAAAATACATGATGGTCATGTAAAATTGACCTTGCCAACTATACTTATTTCCTGTGTCTGCTGTAACAAATTACCACAAACTGAGCAGCTTAACCAATACAAACGCATCCTCTCACAGACCCAACATCCCAAACTGAGGTATCCATAGCATCCAGCTCCCTCTTTAGGCTCTAGGGGAGGGTCCTTCCTGGCTTCTTCCAGCTTCTGGTGGCTCCAGGCGTCCTTTGCTAGGGGGACATCGCTCCAATCTCTGCTCATCTTCACACGACCTTCTCCTCTTTCTGACTTTTCTCATAAAGACGATTGTCATTGGATTTAGAGGCTATCTGGGTCACTCAGGATGATCTCATCTTAAGATCCTTCATTTTATCTGTAAGACTTTTTTTTTTTATAACTAAGATCATATTCACAGATGCTGGGAGCTAGGATGGGACATATCTTTTGGGGGTGCATAATTCAACCCACTATTGTAAGTAGACTGTGGACTTCTAGGTCTTTAAAAAACTTCAATTACTTGAAAATAGACAATGAATTTACCTCTGTTCTTTGCTGTTAAGTGAAAAGTAAGGGAAATTCTTTATTCTTCTGCTTTGCATACCATTTGGAAGGCAGCTGGCACATGCCTCAAAGGTGAATGTTAGGAATCTGGTGCAAGGATGCCCCAAGCCCACAGCATGCACATAATCAAAGTGCACTTCAAAAGTGCAATTCCTAATTATAATGTTTATATTTTATTGAAAATTTACACTTCTCAGCACATCGGTTTTCCTGAGCTTTCTCTCTGAATCTCTAAGCATTTATTACATGTATTACTCATTTTATTCAATAACTATAATCTATACCCAGCCTCTAAGCAACACACCAAGGAGCTAATATCCTTATCAGAAGGTAAAATCTGCACACAACTTAATATGTTTAGTGTTTTGATCTAGTTTAAGTTATCAGTGCAATGAGACTAACAACCATGTCATAGGACACGTAGTATTATCAGTTTTGCAGATGAGTCAGTGGCGACTCAGAGAGGTTTGCCTAAGGTCACACAGATACTGGGAACAGTCAGATGGGTCTGGATGATTCTAGCATGTATACTCATAACCAATAAGCATATGAGTTCTGTCTCCCAATCTGGATTTTAAGTTTCTTGAGGGCAAGAATCAGATCAAATACATCTTTGTGTTCGCCTTATCACATAGTATAAAGTCTTAAAGGAGACAGGAGTCTAGATTTAGGAACCAACAGATGAAATGGCTAACATTTTTACTAAAAATTTTTTTAATTTAATTTTTTGGAGATGGAGTCTTGCTATGTTGCCTAAGCTGGCCTCAAATTCCCAGGCTCAAGCATTCTTCCTACCTCAGCCTCCCACAGAGTTGGGACTACAGGAACATGGCAAACATTTTAGAATCACACAACCCCTTGGTGAATGGGTATAAAGCCAAGATGTCTTTGTTTTGTTTTCTGAATCTAATGATTTTTTGCCCACATGAGTATAAATGTCTACCTTGAAGTCTGATCTATACATAAAGTATGTTTGACTATAATTAACTGATCAGTCAATTCAGCCAACAAAATGGTAGAAAAAAATCAATACTAAGTTGTTTACATTTCCAATAAAGTTAAGCAGTGGAATTAATAGGACTGTATATTTTGTTATATATTATGTATAAATATATAATCTGCAAAGAAAATATACCCTAAAGATAAACGATAGCAAATTAATCAATTGATTTTTATAAGTTATATAAAGTTCAACTTAGACCTTTAACCAATGCCTTGATTATGGTCATCTCTAAACAAAACAATGTTAACTCAATATCATGTTTAAACTCCCACAGTAGTGAAATCCCCTTGGGAAACCAGACAGTTTGATTGTTTATTTTCATAGAAGGCATTAAGAAACCTAATTTATTGTTAATAAGTTAAGCACTTCCATTTCCAATTCCAACAAGTGTGTCAGGAACATTTAGGGGTTTACCAAAGGAGGCTTCATTTTTCTCACGAATCAAGAAGCTGGAGGTGAGCTGTCCTGGGTTGGTATGTGAGTGGCTAAGGGATTCTACCTAGATCAGGCCATCTTCCTCTTCCAGCTAAGCCTTCTGCTCCAGGCACTTTCATTTTCAAATGTATTATTCCAAGGTTGCAAAACAAGTGCCCCACCTCCAGTAGTTTGCCATCATTTCAGACATGAAAAGGGGGAAAGGCGGCAGGCAAGAAGGAACACACCCCAGCTAAGAGTTTTCCAGAAGCCCTACCTAGAGGCTTCTGATTACATCTCATTGGCCAGAACTGAATTACAGGATGCCCTGTTGCAAGGAAGGATGGATTTTTTTTTTTTTAATCCAGACCTATTTCTGATAACAAAGTAGGGTTCTGACTGTAAAAGAGGAGATACTAGATATTGGATAGGTAGCTAGCAATGCTTGTCACAACTGGAAGAATACATGTAAACCATGGATGATATTGTTCTTCTTTCCTCTGGACATTTCAGTACTTGATCTTACATAACTGTATGGTTTATGGAAAGGGGAAACAGTGAAGAGGCCCTCAACTAGGGGCCACAACACTCTCCACAGGTCTAGCTTCATTCCAGGTTCTTAGTGGCCATATTGTAACTTTCTCATTTATCAACTGCTGGTTAAAACACTGTCACATCCCTGCCATCCTTATTCTAGTAGCTGTTAACTGGTATTTTAACCCACCGCTTAGAGTATTTTCCTCTGTATCTGACCATTTACTTAGAATTAAGCTGTCCATGTTATATTGCTGGTCTTCCTTGAGGTGGTTCATGTGAGGAACTTGAGCCTGAAGGGCTAGTGCAGAAAAAGCACTCAGTAAATATCATCTGCAAGTGTAATTACTATTATCCCTTTAATTACACCCCAAGTTCTTCAAGGGCAAGGCTGATGTCTTACTTTGTAAGCTCACTCTGCCTTGCAATGAGAGGATATGAAAGTATTTGCGAATTAAGGCCGTGTGCCACCTCATGCCCCTGACCTGCAGATTAAGGTTCCACTGTCACCATCTATGTAACTGCACTTATGTGACTTAGAATAAATGTATTCAGAGTTTCAAATTGCTGTCTTCTGTGTGGACTATTGTCCTGGAATCCCCAAAGAAGCAGTTATATATCCCTAAGGAAGTCTGCAGAGTGTAGCGGTTAAAAGTCTTGGCTTTAGAGACAGACCAAATTAGGTCTGAGTTGACTTACAAGGTAACTTGCTAATTGGGAGGTTCTGGGAAATCCATTTAAAAACTCTATGAACTTCAGTTTTCTTATCTAGAAAATAAGGCTAATATCTATCTTGGTTGGCACTGTATGGATCATGGTTAGGCCTGACACAAAAGGCCCTAAGTGGGGATGGGTGGAACAGCCCTGAGACCTGTGTCACAGGTTGGGAGAAGGTCCTGGTGCAGACCCAGCAGGGATGCAAAGGCCTGGTGACACTGGCCTCCTGAGCAGTGTAGCTGCTGCCTCTAATGGTAGTGCAAGTCATTAGGGAATGATGCCAAGGCGGGAAGCCTCACTCTGTCACCCTGGGTAGAGTGCCATGGCATCATCACAGCTCACTGCAACTTCAAATTCCTGGGCTCAAGTGATCCTCTTGCCTTAGCCTCCCATGGAGTTGGGTCTACAGGCACCTGCCATAATGCTAGGCTAGTTTTGCTATTTTTAGTAAAGAGAGGGTCTCGCTCTTGCTCGGGCTGCTCTCAGAACTCCTGAGCACAAGCAATTCACTGGCCTGGGCCTCCCAGAGTGCACCTGGCCTAAGACATCCTTCTTGACAGCCTAGAAACCCAAACCAGGTTCCTCAGGTTTGGTCTACCACAAGTGGTTGTAATGACTGGATTGAATGAGAGAATGAATGTAAAGCACCTGCCACAAGGCCTGGCATATGGCAGGCTCTTCATAGTGATTATCTGTGCTATTACTTCTCCAGTAGCACCTGTGAGAGAATTCTTTTTGTTTTGGAGGAATAAACATGTATGGACTCTTTGCATTTCTTGGGATAGAAGCTATGTAAAGCTAAGATTTTTAATTACTGTTTTCCCTATGTAACACCAAAACAGGAACTTGAACATTCTGTAAGGTAAGGCATGAAAATAATACTGTGAGTCAAAGAGATAAAGTCTGAACTAGTTTTCATGGAACTATCCAGCCTCCTGCCCCGAGTTCCAACTTCTAAAGTAAAGGAGCATATACAAAAATAAACCTTTTAAGTGGAGCTTTGGACTTGTCATGATTCACTATGTTCTTAGCAATGCCAAGAAAATCAATCCCTGTTTTTTTTTCTGGAAGAGATTACTTATTGGACGGTTAAGTGGAATATCTCACTTAAATCTGACTACCAACAGCTCCTGAGCTTTACATCTTAGAAATTTCCTCTCAGTTCCAGCTTGAAAATCTTGCAAAAGTACTCAGATTTACCTGGTATGGGTCAAATATGCACCCCTAAACTAGTCAACTGTGATTAAGAAAAGAATCACAAAAGACATTGAGCTCCTGCCAGAAACACAAGGTTAGCAATGGAGGCCCAGTTATCTCAGGAAGATGGAAAGCTTAGAAAAGGCACAACCGACCACTCCATACTTACATGATACTTGTGTTGAACATAATCACTGATGGAAAATTCATGAAGAATGTTTACTATAATAACTGATGGAAACTAATTCAGTAGGAAAGATACATGTCATACTGGGTTCTATTATGGCTCAGAGAGGGGAGTCACAGGAGTAGAGCCCCAGAGAGAAAATAAGAGGTGGAAAATATGAAAACCAAGGAACACAAACCACCTCTTCAACTCTCTGCTTATCTGCTGTGATGTCACTTACACATTCATGTAAAATTATTGGGTATACAGTAATTATAATTTTTTTGTCTTTTTTTTTTTCAGTTTTGTAGACATCTTTATTTTTCCTGTCCTCCATCCAGAATATTTATGGAAATTCAGTTTATGGTTCACTATACCTTGAAATTGCTTAAATGCCACAGCTGGCCTGACAGAATCCAAGAGAGGCAAAGCAGAAATAGAAAAGATAAATGTGTGATGCATGAAACAGTATGCTGAATGTCTGACTACAAATTCTTTATAGGCTCTCTATTCAAATATTATTGGTAAAGGTGATACTGATTAGGTAAGATTTATTTCCTCATATATATATATTTTTTATTGAATCATAGCTGTGTACATTAGTTCAATCATGGAGTACAGTGTGCGGGCTTCATATACAATCTGAGATATTTTCATCCGCCTGTTCGACATAACATTCCTGAGTCTCATTTACTGTGTGAAAACATTTGTTCTGCATTTAGTAATTTTCTCCTGACCCTTCAAAGATGCACCTCAAGTGTGATCTCACCCTTTATCCTCTCTCCCCCAACCCTCTCTCTCCCCTTCCCTCCCTCTCCCCTTTCCCCGTCTTCTTCTTGTGCAATAATTGAGTTGTAGCCTTCACATGAAAGATATAAATTTGCTTCATATTAGAGCTGTATACATTGGATACTTTTTCTTCCATTCTTGAGATGCTTTGCTAAGAAGAATATGTTCCAGGCTCCATCCATGTAAATACGAAAGAGGAAAAGTCTCCATCTTTCTTTAAGACTGCGTAATATTCCATGGTATACATGTACCACAATTTATTAATCCATTCGTGGATTGATGGGCACTTGGGCTTCAGGAGAAAAGTACTAAATGCAGAACACAAATGTTTTCACACAGTAAATGAGAAAATCTCATGAATGTTATGTTGAACGGGTGGATATGAAGCCCGTTCAGACTGTATATGCAGCCTGCACACTGTACCCCATGATTGAACTAATGTACACAGCTATGATTCAATTAAAAAAATAAATTAAAAAAATGAACTATAAACATTTGTTCTTGGTTGTCATGCTGTCAAGACAACCAGCTCTACAGACTCCTTTAAGGGAAGTGTGTAAATACTTTGTAAACCACTTGGTGAGGGGATGATCCCCTAAAAATGGGTGGGAATCACAATGGGGTCTCTCTGAATCAATTCATGAGCCTTTCATTGGTGGAGTAAGAAGGTGAAGTCCTATGCTGAAAGGGCTAAATAAAAGAAATGATTTTAGATGTTCCCTTCTAAAGGGAAGAGGACATGAGATAATTGCCATTGGGGAGGGACCTGTGGGGAAGAACAGAGGCAAGGGTGGGAAGCACCTCATATTTCCAGGGCACCATTCATGGGGACTATGACATACAGCCTTATTGGAAATGTCTGATGGGCGATTTCATTACGTTTCTGCAGATTCGTGGGCCTTTTAAAATCTTCTTTCTCTTCACATGAAATCTTAGTGAAACCCACATGGCTTTCTAATGCCATGCTTGGGAGAACATGGCCAGGTACCATCTATAGACTCAAATTAGGTGCAATAAAGGACCCAAGGCCTGGGGTGGTGTAGGGAGAAACCAAGTGCAATTCTTGAAGACCCCTGTGTTCAGGCAGGCACTGTGCTGGGCTGCATATGTACAGGTAGACACACACTCCACACAAAGCTTATTTTCTTTTTATTTTGATTTTTTTGAGACAGTCTCACTATGTCGCCCTTGGTAGAGTGCCGTGGTGTCACAGCTCACGGCAGCTCTTGGGCTTAAGTGATTCTCTTGCCTCAGCCTCCCAAGTAGCTGGGACTATAGGCACCTGCCACAACACCCAGCTACTTTTTTTGTTGTAGTTGTTGTTGCTGTTTAGCTGGCCTGGGCTGGCTTCGAACCTGCAACCCTCAGTGCATGTGGCCAGCGCTGTAACCACTGTGCTACGGGTGCCGCCCTCCACACAAAGTTTAAATCCTCATGATAACCTTACAAGATAGTTCTACTCCTGTTTAACAGGAAAAAGAGTTCTGAGATATTAAGCGGTTCATCAGCACAACATAGCAATCCCTGGCAGGGCTGGGATTAGACCCCAGGACACGTCTCTCCTGCAGTGCTGTGTTGTCTGCTTTAAAGATAAAATGAAATATGGGCAAAGGGACTTCCCATTTCCTCATTTCATCAATAACTTCCAGAAATTCTGATGCCGGGGCAGTTGGCAGAAATCAAACCCCAGAGAGCTCCAGCCAGCTCTTTTCCACCAGAGTCATCAATCTTAGGAGGCCAGTGTTGAAACGAACAGTGAAGCTCACCTGCTGAGTGGCACAGTCAGACTGGTTTGGGGAAAACATTCCACTTTCTCTTCTTAATACTGTCTAGCAGGGGGAAACAAATACCTTCACCCTTCCACCCTCTGATAGAGAATTCTATGCCCTGAATTTTCAAACAGCAGCTCAAGAAACAAATAACCTTTGTCCCTCTAATTTATCATTTTTGTAACTTGATAATAATGCTCCTCCAGCTGGGCCATGGTGTTATAATGAAACATCTCAGATAGATCTTGAAGCTTAATGAATACAAAGAAATTAAACTCCCAAACCTGCTGATTTGAACAATCACCACTGCCCACCCCAAAACCCTTTTTGGGTGTATTTCCAAGCCATTAAAGAAACTAATTACTTTCTCTTCCACTCGCGTAATAACTGAGGTCGGACCTGAATGTGTAAGCAATGAATGGCTTACCCTTCTGACTTTATATTAGCACCAGCAGAAATTACCTCTTACAGTGATGAGGATTTCTCTTTCCTCTTTCTTGCTGAGGACAGAGTATTTTACAGAAACATTGGGCAGAGACCTGCCTTTATAATAATCATATGACTTAGAGAAAAAATAAATAATGAATGCCTGGGGGGGGACAAATTGTGTTGGGGGCGCTATTGAGGCATCAAGAGCTGCTGGCAGACAAGTTTGGTCACTAGAGGGGATGGCAGCCAGAGGGAGAGCTGAGGACAGCAGGGACTGAGCAGGAATGGGGTGGTAGGAGAGAAGAGGAAGCCAGCCTGTTAGGCACCCTGAAATAATGAGAGGCATTCCCCATGCAGTGGAAAACATGCATTGCCATGATTGACAGAAATACTGCACCATTGCTGAGGGTCCCGGAGAGACCAGCAGGTGAGGAAGAGGAGGAGGACAGTGTCTGGTGGGAAAGAGGTAAGAACTTGACTGCGGAGGGCTTGAAAGCAGGGGTTCCACCTTCAGGCAGACCTTGCTTACTTCTGGTGAGTAAACCCTTGTCTCTCCATCCAGAAAGTGAGTATGGTCACTCAGTGGGGTTTTTATGAGGATCAAATGAACCTCATCAGTGCCTAGCTCAATGCCTGATGCACCCACAGGTACGTAGGACTTATAATCAGGTAAGTTCTAGATACCAACGAAGTCTTGAATCTTAGGGTAAGGAGATAGGGGGTGTGTGGCCCTGATGGAGACAGAAAGTGAGTGAGACTCATTAAATCAGATGCTCCGAGGTTCCCTGAGGGCAGGAGCCCACCATGCCTACTCTTCCCAGGGCCATCCCAGAAAAACCAGCCAAGGCAGAAATGATAGCGAAGGGAGTCATTAGTTCATTCAGCAAGTAAAAGGCCCTGATGCTATGCCAAGCAGAGAGGGTAGGGTGGACAAAGGAAAATATAAGCATGTCAAAATCCCTAGCTTGAAGTCCTGTTTTACAGTTCCAGCCAGAGAGACAAAAATGCCTAGAGAAGAGAACAGAACACCAAAGTCAACCTTTCTATCCCAGGAGTAAAACACTAAGACTGATAATACACGAATGCCTCAAGGCTAATGTGCATTGAATCCCAATAGGTCATGCATGCCTGCTGTGAGGGGTCTAGGAAGATGGAAAAAGTTCAGACCCTTTCACACCTTGTGCCTGCCCCACAGACCAAGTGAGAGCAAGGTCAGAATCTCTGGTTTTTCATGAGTGCTGGGAAATCCATCCCAGTTCCTCAAAGGCCCCAGGATGGGGCACAGGGATACTGAGGCCAGCCTAGAGAGGAGGCAGGGAAGGCTGCCAGGGTCATGAGGAACTCAGACCTGGGAGCCACAAATTCTAACTTTGTATCTTTCAACTCACTGTGAGAATCTGAGGAACACCTTGCTCTCTGCAGAACTCTATTTCTTCATCTGTAGATGAAGGAGGCTGAACTGTCCACCCCACTGTCATCCTTTTCACCTGTGATGCTTGAGAATTCCAGGTGTGCAAGGTAGGTTCCCAGGAGAAGCCACCTTTCATTGCTTTCTGACAAAACCCACATTTTCATCCCCATAGGCTCGATGTTTCTTTCTCTGACAGCTCCGACTGCCCCCTCAGAGACCCTGGCCATCCCTGATGTCCACAGCTAGGTGGTCTGGGCAAAGGGAGCCATCAGATGCCTCTGGTCTGTTTTTAATCACAGATGTTGAAGCCTGGATTTAGGAATGCTTTTCATCTTCACCTATCTGCAGAAGGATGCCAGCACCTGTCTCACCTGCCCTTGTACTTTCTACATCTGTCGCCCACTGAGGCAAGCAGAGCTGCAGAATTTCTCAGTGCCTCCCCTCTTCCCAAATGCTTCCCAGTTCTCTCGTGCTGTAACAACGAGCTCATTTGCTGAAGGTCGTCTAATCCCATGGAGCACTGCTCCAGTACTGCCTGCCCCCCAGCCCACCAGCTTTCCCCTTCTTCGTAATGCAGCTCTCTGGAGGATTGTGGCTTTCTTTTACGAAGTGTGCACTGATGGATTTATAAGAGTCAAAGACTGGTGGATTTCAAAGGCCTCTGTGGGAGGCTTGCCTAGATTTCCCACCCTGCTCTTAAACCTCAGGTGCTTAGCCCACGCTTCCCCTCCCCGCAGCTGGGACTCATCAGGTTCATATGGAATCTCAGAACGAGACCCCAGGCTTCTGGAAAAGAGCTCTACATTTATTTTCATGTATCTCCATGTTCCTCTGTAGCCTACCCTTCACCTTGACCTGCTGAGAAAGAGGTCTGAATCTCTGGGCCAAGTAAGTGCTACTCATCCTCCTTTCCTCATTTATGTCCTCAAAATGAGGATAAGTGGCTGAAGATGCAAGGTTTAGAGAAGGTGTCTGGCTCTTAAGGAAATGATTCCACCAGCTGTGTTCCTCTCTGAAGCCAACTTGCCCATGGGGTCCTCAGGGTAGAGGGCAAAATGTAAAGAGGATATCTATTAACCCTTAATTATATGCTGGACACTTGACATGACTGGTGGAAAACAGTTTCCGTAGGACAGGTGGGCAATATAAATGAGTGTATTGACCTTCAGTGAACCTGTAGGTGAGATAATAAGGAATGGTGGGGTCTATGGCAATCTGGAGAAAATAAGTTCTGTCCACATAAAATGGTCACTACTTAGATTCAAATAGTCAATCTCTTAGAGAAATATAGGCATGGGTTGCCATAGTTTCTAGTATTTTAAGAGAATACAGAAATTTAGAATTTAAAATGTGAACTCTTTTGGGCGGCGCCTGTGGCTCAAAGGAGTAGGGTGCCGGCCCCATGTGCCAGAGGTGGCGGGTTCAAACCCACCCCCAGCCAAAAACTGCAAAAAATAAAAAAATAAATAAATAAGTGAACTTTTTTAATAATTGGCAAATAATTCCAAAAAATAGAAAACATTGAAGCAGCATCCTGCAGACTAAGCAAAATACATCTGCTAGGCAGATTGGTTCAAAGATTTCCAGTTTTCAACCCTTGCTTTGCATGCTTGATCTGATTACTAGAGAATAGGTTCCATTATCCTTTTTTGTAGTGGAAGAAACATCAAGAACTTTCCCTGGAGTCACACTGCTAGCAAGTTAGCAAGTGGTAGAGAGGGGCTCAAAAATAGGCTTGCCTGGCTCCCCATAGAAAGCAGCTCCCCACAGAAAACAGCCCCTCCCTGCTTCCAGGGAGAAGCCCCTTGGAGAACTGCCTATGTCTTGTGCTTTGTGTACCAAGTTACACAGAATCAGGCAAGTGCAATTTGCCTTCCCTTCCTCCCTCACACACTTGGAGACTTTCTAGAACTTCATGAATCTTCTTATGAATTTGTCAGGTTTGATCTCCCAAGAACATGAGAACTTTGGGGGGCATCTGTAGAAAACTGTACTTGTCTCTGAGTCACTGTGCTTGCTAAGGCTCATTCAAAAGTGACTTTTTAAGTCCTAAATAGTGTTAATTTTCTTTTTACCTTCTTGTTTTGAACTTACTCCCTGACTTTTACATAAAAAGAATAAGGACACATTTCTAAAAGTTCCAAGTCAACAGATACATGAAGTATCAAACTAGACTTTCTGGGATGCCAAGTAGATTTGGAGTTTAAAAGGGATTGTAGAGTTGACATTTCTTGAGCCTCTGCAGACATGCCTGACACTGCTTTTCTCCTCTTTGGTTGTATTTCATCTGATTCTATGATCCTATGGATTGGCAATTATTGGCCTCATTTTATAGATGGGTAAAACTCAGAAGGTTTAAATAACATGCCCAAGGTAGTACAATACAGATGGAGCCAGGATTGGATCGTGGGCTACTTGACTTTAAATCAAATACTACATTCTTTCCTCTGCAGTGAGCTACCTGTGAGTATCTTAGTACATCTGTCTGCATTAATAACATTAACAGATTGCTAAGAACTTCTTCTTTTGGATTGTATTGTTTCATTGAGACAGAAAACTAAAAAGGGAAATAAAATATAGCTTTAAGTTAATAGTATAACTGTTTAAGCACTTTTTATGTATAGAACCCCAAACAGGAGAAAGTCAACCTCATGTTAATTCTTCTTGAAATTCGTCCATTTATTATTCTCTCAAAAATTTGTGAGTTAGCACAAAATAATAATTGTAGTACTTCATGAAAGTGTAAGAATCTGCAATTATGTAATTCCATTTACCTCTTAGCTTTGTGTTCTTGTTCTAAATTTTATTACTATATATACTATAAGCCTATATTCATTGCTATTGTTTTTGCTTTCAGAGTCAATAGTTGGCTTGGAGCCTGTAGCTCAAGTGGCTAAAGACACAGCCACATACACCAGACCTGGCAGGTTTGAATCTAGCCTGGGCCTGCCAAACAACAATGACAATTACAACCAAAAAATAGCTGGGCATTGTGGCGGGCGCCTGTAGTCCCAGCTACTTGGGAGGAGGAAGCAAGAGACTCACTTAAGCCCAGGAGTTGGAGGTTGCTGTGAGCTGTGATGCCATAGCACTCTACCCAGGGCAACAGCTTGAGTCTCTGTCCAAAAAAAAAAAAAAAAAAGAGTCAATAGCAACTTATATTGTATATGGTGTATTTATGTCAACTTGGAATTTCACTCAGTGATGAATATTTCATTATTTATATATATAACATGTTATATAAAATATATGAAAATATATTTACACATATAAATATATTTAAATATGTCATGATACAGGGTAAACATAAAGTTCATGTGCAATTTACTATGTTAAACTATTTCTAATTGCACACTAACTTTATGTGTACCCTGTATTATATGTAATCTATAAATAGTATATATTTATATGTAATATAATCATAATTGTAAATATTATATACATATGAATATATGTTGAATATATTTATATAGTAAGTTAAATATGGTGTATAATATATTAAATAAATAAATTGCAATTTGTATGGCTATAATAGATTATAATATTTTAATGTATGATAGATTATAATCTATTATATATGTTATATACTCACTGGGTAGAATTCTAAGTTGACAGTGTTTTTTTCTTTTTCCTTTCAGCACTTTAAAATACATAATTCCATTGCCTTCCAGCCATCATTATTTATGGAAAAAAGTCAGTTGTCATTTTCATTGTTGTTCCCACTATGTACTATTTCTTTTTTCTAAGATTACATTTATTTATTTATTTATTTTTCTCTTTTTATCCTTCCCTTTATTTTAGGTTGTTTTATTATAGTATACCTAAGGGGAAGTCTTTGTAATTATCTTATCTGGGGTTCATTCATCTTAAATATGTGGGTTGATGCCTTTCAACAGTTTATTAGCTATTGTGTCCTCAAATATTTCTGCTACCACACTCTCTCTCTTCTCTTTTCTGGTATTCTAATTACTTGAATATTAAAATATTTGATATTATGCAACAGAACTAGAATGCTCATTTCTGGTTTTTATTCACCCATTTTGTCTTTGTGTTAAGTCTGGATTGATGTATAAGTTCACTGACTTTTTCCCTTCTGTGTTCTGTCTTCTGCTATTGCATTTAATACATTATTAATAATATTGTATTTTTCATTTTTTGCTTTTTGATTGGTTCTTTTTTATAGCTTCCATGTCTCTGCTGAAATCTCTCATTTTTTTCCACACATGTATTCACTTTTCCACTGTTCCTTTAGAATGTTTATCATGATTACTTTAAAGTTCTGTTTGATGACCTCAATATCTGAGTCATCTCTGGTACTATTTCTATGGTCTTTTTTTCTCTTACTGTTGATTTACATTTTCTTGACTTTTTGTGTTCTTGTAATACACAAAAGAATACTAGATACTGAAGTAAATAACATTTGCTTCTAGAAAGGTACACTTTATTTTTCAATGATATTGGGAGAATGAGAGCTAAGTCAATCTGATTTAGGTTAGGCTGGATTGAGATGACACTAGGCTTTGTTGAAGCTTTAGTTTGATTCAGTTCACCACTGGCTTCACTTGAGGACAGGATGAACACTTTTACGATGTTTCATGAGAAACTGTGATCTTAGCATAGGTGACGTTCTGAGGATTTGCCTCTGATCCACTGCTGAGTCACTCACTGTCAGACATATGAAAGCTCTCTCACTGTTTTACATCTGAGTTGACAAATTTCAGAATTTGTAAGTTCTCAAATTTGTAAGTTCAAACTTTCAAATTTGTAAGTTCTCTTTGCCATCAAGTCATACTCACTGCTCTCTGTATACTTAGAGTTTGCATTCATTCCTGTTGTCATTCTCCCAGTATTTGGAGGTCTTGGGAAAGTGTGGAATACCTTGGGAGTTCTCTTTTGTTAGTTCATTTAGATTTCTTGTGTCCTTAGTTCTTTGATGACTTTGAGAACTGTATTTTCTTTTATTTATGAGAATGGAAGCTCTAAGTTTTTGATCTAAACCAAAAGCAAAACTATTTTGGTGGTGGTTGTTATTGTTGATGGAGATGGTATGTGTGTAGTTGAATGCCATGTATGAAAGCAGGATATATATCTAATCAGCTTACTGTATGTAGTGCCTAGGCAATAATGCCTATTCTCCCATCATTTTCCAAAATAATTTCCTCCTGTAGGTCCTGCTATTTGTCACAACCCTCATGACTCTACTGTTTTGCACATAGTTCTTGGTACACATTTGTGAGTCTCTCACCTCCTTGGAACTCATTTCGTGTATTGGCTGCTGGAACTCATTTCGTGTATTGGCTGCTGAATTACTGGTAAGTGTAGAATCTTGTCTCTCTCGCCTGCTTATGTGCGAACACACACATGCGCAATCACCAGGAAGATGGAACAATTTGTCTACTTCTGGACTCTGGCTTCTAAGTCAGTGTTTTCAAGCCATTTCCACTGACATGTTGAATCAGCTCCTGTATCATGTCAACAAAACATCTCACCATAGACCCAGTTTCTTAGCACATTTGGAAAGAGCCAAGAAAAGAAATAATTCAGAATATGAAAAAAACACAAAAAGGGGAAAAATGATTTTTAGCTCTTTCCCTAAAAATATTTTAGGGCCTAGAGGGCCTGTCCCAACACTGGAGTAAACCTGTACTCCAAGAACATGGCTGGTGAAGGGATAGCCAGAGATGACTATTGTAGGGCCATGAAAAGGGAGTCTGAGCCAAGGTCAACAGCTATGAGAAGAGGGAGGCAAAGACTATGGAAACTACTAAGGGATGGATGGGTAGGAAGTAAAATGAGGAATCTGATGTGGTTGTGCCAGCTGTGGCTTTTTGGTCCACAGCTGATGGCTCTGATTGTTTTACACTGGAAGTCACTATTTGCCATGAAACATCACACTATTCCGTTCAAATCATTTTATTTCAGTTCAATCCAATCTGATATATTAAGTATGTGCTAAGTAACTACTATATGTCTAATGCTGTGTTAGTCACTGTGAAGATTACAGAAAAAGGATTGTACAAAATGGCTCTGTTCTCAAGAAGACTGTGAGTATAATCCTGCTGCAGAAATAAGAACTGTTCAATATTCAGCTGAATTTAGAAAATGAAATAAGAGAACTGGACTGAAAGTCAGATCAGAGTTTTAATTCCAGATCCACAACTTAGTGATTGGGCCATTTAATCTCTTTTTACTTCACTTTCTTCCCCTGTAAAATGAGAGATTGTAATAGATCAGTGGTTCTCAAACTTATTGTACTTAATATCCCCTTTTATAACGAATAATTTGTAATGCCTCATTTACTAAATCAAAATGAAATTTGCAGATATTATATTGAGATACATAATAAAAATCAGTATAATGCCTTAGCTATAATATAAAAACGAAATAAAAGCTAGTATTTTAAAATAAATATCTGCTTTAATATGTAAATTTTCAGATATAGCTATAATAGAAGGTGTAATGAAGTACTCAGAGGGTTGCACTTACTTATAATGAATAAGCATGCATTGAAGAGAAGTTGAAAAGATCAGAAGCAATCTATGCAAAAAGTCCATTAAATGAAAGAGCAGAGGTATATACACACATATTCTGGAACTAAAACACACGCAAGGGTAACTAGTAACAGACCAGACTTATTTGTATATAAAAAGAGAAAGAGGGAAATAGCTTTAATTAAAGCAAGGACAATGTGCCAATTCAAATTACTGGCTGTAGAAGTAGAGCAAATGAATATTCTTACAAATGAGCTGAGCTTTATTTATAAATGTGGTGTCAAAATAATGGCTGATGTTGTGACATGGGATGGGAGAGTGACAAAGCATCATGGGACGCAGATCTCCTGTGCCAAGTCCCACCATATGCCAAGGCATGCATTACTCTGTCTCCTGTTGTCTTATGGGACGCTTGAGATTCGAATATAAGACAGTTCTTTGTCATGTAGGACCATCCTCAGCGTCACAAGGCTTCTGGTCTCCCTGTCCCTTTCTGGCCCATGCTAGCAGTGCTGTGCAATTATTACGACAACCAAGAATACCCCTTTACATTTTCAAAATATCTCCCCAATTATGGGGTTACATTTGAAGTTCTATCCATCTATTATTTTAATAATTCAGACCTAAATGAGTGGGATATACAATAAACTCCAGGGCAAGTAATGTTAGAGATGACTAGTGAGAACAGAGCCATCTTGATGGAAGAAATAGGGCTCCTGCTTGTAATGAATGAGCTTGCATTTCAGAGAATTCTAGACTTCTAGAATTGGTCAAGAGCACAGTTTTTCAACCTCTTTTATCCCACTCTTTTATGATACTTGAACCTGTGGTTAAAATTCCACAGCACACTTAAATTATGTTGATTAAAAAAATGAGTTAAGAAAAAGAATATAGATACTGTGCTTTGAACTTCTTTTGGAAATAATTTAATTAATGATCTTTAAAATTTTTTTGCAGTGCACACCTAAGATCCTCTAACACAGTGGTTCTCAACCTTCCTAATGCTGTAGCCCTTTCATACAGTTCCTGTGGGTTGAGAACCACTGCTCTAATAGCACATTGGTTGAAAATCACTTGTCTGGAAGTATGGCCAAAATTTGGCTAGCAAGAATGGAATGAAGTGTTGATAAATGAAATGTTCCACATTGCAGGGAGGGTCTCTGAAGAACTTAGATATTAATATATGGACAATCCCTGAGCCTTTTCTTCCCATAACTCCAATATTCAGATCCTATTTTGTGTCTACATATTCACCACAGCAAATCACAAACACTGGGAGGGGTGCTAGGTACACTGAAAGAGATCCACGGCATTCATCAAGATTCCCCAATTTTAGACTTTTCGTGAGTTCAAACTGACTTTAAAATGGCAATGATTCTGAACTACAGAGATGTTAACGTAGCCAAGAAATATTTTCAAAAAACAGTCACATGGGAAAAGGGGAGGGGAAAGGGTTCCAAATCCAGGGATGGGGTGGCCTTTGACTTTTATTGATTTGCAGAGTACCCGTGAGTGTTTCCTTTCGGAGAATACAAAGCCCATCACTGACACACCATTGAGATGTCTGCAGATGATGCCAAGATTTAGGCTTTTAAGAGCAACTTGGGAACCTTTCTGTTATAAAGGGACTTTTGATGATAGCTCTTAAGACTCTAAGGAAATATGTTTTCACACCAAGTGCCATAATGCCTGTGGGAACAACAGAATCAAGTACTCCTGAGACGTCCTTGCTGCTGGTGCTTCTAAGAAGCAGTTGTGGCCAGAAGGCACAGTCAGGAAAAAGAGAGGCTTAGGGAGAAGCTTTGGCTGCCTTGGCAAGTGAGACCAACCCCAGAGGCCACAGGGAGTGTGGAGAAGGGGATGTTGAGGCCCCTCACGCCTCTCCCTGACCTAGCACTGGCGGGATTCAGAGCACCAGAGCCCTCCTCTTCTGGCTGTGACAGATCAGGACGGAAGCAAAGGCAGAGGCATTTCCCCCTTGCCCCAGGTGGCTCTTGGAGCTCATTCATCACTGTGGGATTTCTGGGAAAAGGGGCAGAAGAAAAATAGAAAGACGATGCAATGGAAGAAGGAAGCATGCAGAGGGTGCAGGGACTGGGGTTTCCAGAGGATGGATTGGAAGGATGAGTGTGCACAGAATCAGATGCCTGGCTCCCAGCTCAGCGGTCACTGGCTGGCAGTGTGGACTCCCAGGCCGCACCCTCCATGCACCTCTTGCTCTCTGTGCCCTAGGGGGCGCCTCCTTTCTCTCCCCGTTCCTCAACCCACCCCCCCACCCCCCGCGGCTCCTTGGAAGCCTTTCAGTGCACCTGCATTGCCCTCTCAGCGGGAGGGCCCACCCAGTCTGGCCTCCGTGTCAGACCATGTCTCCTCCCTGGCTAACTCCTACTCTGAAAGACAGCGCACCCACAGAGTAATTGAGGAACGTTTCACGAAGGACTTTGTGCAAAGGGACGGGCAGGTTTAGGGAAACCAGAAAAGTGTGCTGAGCAGTGGGAACCAGCAGAGAGATGTTCCCATAGAGGAGCAGATAGTGGTCTTAGGTAGCGGGGTGGGGCATTTGGCTGCAGGAAATTGCCAAGGAGCAGCCACCACCACAGCAGTCTCTGGACCCCAAAACGTTCGAGAATAAAGGGATACTGTGGGAGAACAATGGTGAGTCAAGTGGCAGCCAGAAACATGGAAGAAGTGGCTGCAAATCTTGTGCGAGTGTAAGTAATTGACACACCTAAATTACACCTTAACTGCAAGGCATTCTGGGGAATGTCATTGTTTTAAGTTTTCCAGCTACTCCAAATGGAAAATGAAGAGGACGAGAAAACCAATCTAAGCATCTGCCCCTCTGCTAGGCCTTTTCTAATGCCTTGCCTCTGCTCAAACCCTACTTTGCAGTCAGTAGGGAGTCCTTGCCTTCACATCATCTAATTCTCTACTCCAGTAGCACCCACCTCTCCATTTAGTGGAGCCACTCTGCTCTCTCACCATCCTCTAGTTACCTCACAGCCTTTACCGCTCGGAACCTGAAATGAAAGCCTCTATTTATTCGTTTATTTTTTGTCCCCTACCTCCAGCAGAGTGTAAGCCTGTGTAAACAGGTGCATTTTTTCCTGTTTTTCACAATCACCCTGTCTTCATTGTTTGTGTTTCAGTAAATATTCATTTGAAAGAATGTTGAATAGATGAACCAGAAGAGGAGACTCAGGCCAGACACTGGAGGGTTGCAGGTGCTGTATCACAGAGGGCATGGTGCCCAGGAGGCATAGAAGGAAGGGGATACTACCTGTAGTTATAAAGGTAACAGCTGAGAAGGCGGCATGGGGAGGGGAGTGAAGGGCAATATCTGGTCAGCAAGGGAAGGGTCAGCCAGTCATTTTGTGCTACCTCTGGGATGCAAATCCCTCAGCCAGACCCTGAAGGGTGTGTGAGGGGCCTGTGGAGGGCAGGGAGCTCTGATAGCATAAAAGGCACCGTCTCAGTCCCCGGAGGAGCCAGCAGCCCTCTGCTTTGAGGAAATTATAGTCAGTTGCATTCATAAAATATGTAGAGCACTTAAGAAGTACAAATTAGCACAGCAGAGCACACAGGTCCCCAGAGTACCCTTCAGGAGGATAGCAGGCTTGGGGAATGCGTGCCCTGGGGCTTCCTGTGAGCCCTGAGGATGAGTGATGTGCCAGCCAGCAGGAAATCCTGGGTAGCTGGAAATGAAATAATATGCCTGGGAACTAGTGGCCAGTTGGAAAGGCACTGGCTGGACACTGCCTGGCATGCAAGAGGAGCTCAGAATCAAATTTGCTGAATCAACAACTACAGAATCCAAGCCCAGGGACAGTTTTCAAGGATTCTTGTTCTCTTATCTTCAGCAACAACTCTGGAACTGCAGCTTCCTCTCAAAACGCCATCTTCCCTTGACTTTAGCTCTCCTCTCTGGCTCCTCCTTCTCCTATAGACATTTTGTCTTTTGTCTGATTTTGTTTTTCCCTCTCCTCACTGTCAGTCACAGGTGTATGTTTCCTTCTGAGGGCTGTTTTTAGGAACAAGACCCGCTAGATCGATGACCTGCTTTCTGAACTTGAATTTACTTGGCCAACACTTGTTTAGGATGCCACCCTGTGAGGGATGGTCTACAATCAAAGCATCTTTCTTCCATGATAGCCAAGCTTATGTTCCAACTAGCCCAAGTGACAGTGCCCAGCTGTTTGGCCAAGCTCCAGTCTAGATGTTGGTGTGAGGTTTTCTTTAGATATGATTAACATTTAAATAAGAGGACTTTGAGAAAAGCACTTACTATTCACAATGTGGGTGGGCCTCATTCCATCATTTGAAGGACTTAGAAAAAAGTCAGAGGTCTCCTGAGGAAGGAATTCTGTTCGCCCCTGTCTTTAGACTCAAGACTGCAACATCCGCTCTCCTGGGTTTTCAGCCTGCGAGCCTGCTGTGTAGATTTGGATTTGCCGGCCTCCACAATCGCATGAACCAATTCCTTAAACTGAATATCTATTTTAAAATAAATGTGTGCATCCTATTGGCTAAATGCTGACTAATTCTTCCTCCAACTTCTCCTGCCTAGACTTGCTGTTCCTGACATGCTGGTACCATATACCCAGTGATTGAACATCATCCTTTCTCCCCTTGCTCATGTCTGACATCCAGTTATCACCAGATCTTGTCATTTCCACCCTCTAAACTTACTTTAAATCCTCTCTTTTCTATTTCTATCATTATATCCCTATAAAAGTCACTATGTGGTCTAAGTGGGTTTACAATTCCCCCTCCTGCTAGCTCCATCTGCAATCTCTGCTGCCTCCTCTAATCCTCTACAATAATAAGCCTAATCTTATAATTTCTCTACCTAAAAGTATTCAATGGGTCCCTATGATAAAATAAAAATTCATTAATACCACTTAAAAGGCCCTTAGCAATCTAGTTCCTGCTCCTTTTCTTATCCCACCTCCATCTCTACCCGACTTCCACAACTTACTCTGCTTCTTGAAGGAGTCATAACATCTCGTGCCTTAGGGCTTTTGAACATGCCATCCCCTTGGCCTAGAACAGTGGTTCTCAACCTGTGCATTGTGACCCCTTTGTAACAATGAAAATACATCATGGCATTAGGAAGGCTGAGAACCACTGGCATATAACAAATCCGGCCCACATCTTTCCTCTGGCTAACCTCCACTCATCACTCAGGCATTTTCCTTCAGGAAGCATCTTCTGACCCCTTCTTGATCAGTTTCTGCCCCCATGTGATTCCATTGCCCTTAGCACATTATATCCATAGCTATTATCATTATCTATTGAGTTTTCTAGGTATCTCCCTACAGACTGGGACTAGGTTTTGTTCAATGCCTATTGTATCTCTAGTGCCTAGTATATACTAGGTGCTCAATACATTTATATTGAATGAAAAAGTAAAGAAATAAATTCCACCTATTTGTACTATTACCACATACGCAAAATCTATAAAAAATAATCTATTCAGTGTGTTACTAACTTCTTAGTGTCTAATCCAGTGATTTTCAGCTGGTGTATTGTGGCACATTGGCATGCTCTATGAGGATCTTAGGCATGCTGCAAAAACTTTTAAAGATCATTAATTATTTGCAAAAGAAGGTCAAAATAAAGTCAGTATTTTCTTTTTCTTACTCTTTTTTTGATCAACATAATTTAAGTGTGCCACGGAAGTTTAACTATAGGTTCAAGTGTGCCATGAGATAAAAAAGGTTGAAAAACACTGGTTTAATCTCTTTACCTTTAATGACTACTCCTCTGTTCAAAGCCTTAAGTAACCTGCCATGTCTGTGTCATTATAGGCCTTCTGCGAGATGGTTGTTCATTTCCAGGCCCCCGTATTCTGGCCCAACAAATCTATTGGCCATTTGCCATCTTGATTTTTCCTCCCCGATGGTGGTTTTCATCATGTTACCTCTACTTGGAAAAAAAGACTGTCAACACTCTGAACTCCTTTCCGCTGTTCCTTACACTGATTATTCTTTCCTTTAAACACTACCTGATTTATATATAGGAAAGAGTTAGCAGATATAAGACATTGGACAAGCTAGTTCATTTTTAGAGTTCTTGCCTATAAAATTGGATGCATAATATCTTTATCATCATCATAATAGCTTTCATTCTTCTAGTTGTAGCATGTGCTGGGCAGCCTGCTAAGCACTCTACATGCTTAATTTATTTAATCATGCAACAAAACCTCTTTAGAGTTGCAACTGAGCAGCTTGCAACTTGGAACGAGTCAAGTACCTTCCCCAGTGTCACAGAGCTGGAGAGCTGCAGGCCTGGGGTTCAGCAGAGCAGGGGTTCTGCAGAGCTGGGGTTCAGCTCTGGCAGCCTGTTTGCAGGTCTGAGCTCTCACCAAGGGCTGCCACACTATCTAATTGAAAGTGAAAATGAGATGCTGTGTGCAGGTGCTTTAGCTAGAATGCAGCATGGAGTGGCTGCCCTGGGGTCAGGTGGATTTGAGTATGGCATTTAGTTGTTGGTTGACCTTAAATAGCTTATTTATCTGTGCTTTACTCACCTCTCATCTCATCTGAAAAATTGGCATATTACTAGTATTTATGTCAGAATTGTTCTGCATGCTGGAAAAAATGCAGAGGATGTTCTTAGCATTAGGCCTGGTATATGGTAAAATCTTTATAAATGTGCATTTTTATAATGATATATAATCATCATCATCATCATCATCATTGTTATCACATTCTGCTTTGTACTATAGTTATTTTTGTGCTCAGATTTAATCCCTCCTGTGAGACTGCAATCTTTCTGTTCTTGGCATATGCTTTAGATTCTTACACACAGTAGATGCTCAGTGTTTGTTAAATGAATAATATAAATGATTCTTCCCTTGTGATTCACTTACAGAATTATGGAAAGATTGGTAAGTTGACAGGGGCATTGGGATTTGGGTCACAAAAAAGAATCCCATACTAAGTGGTGACAATGTCAATGAACAATGCCAATTATGACTCTATTCCGTGCTGTGGCTACTGTTCCCACTTAAAGGGCACCTGGCTAGAGGGACGAGACTCTCTTTTCATCCTTTTGGGGTAGGATGGGCAATACCTATCGCTCTCCTAAGTCTGAAGGAGTCAGATTCTTCCTGAAATGAAGACATTTCCTTAATTTTTTTTCAGACTCAGTAGGGTCTTTTGGTATCTCCATTAGTTATACAGAGCTTGATATAATGGGGGCATAAAAACAGGATGGGATTCTGGAAAGAATCAAGGCTTCGGAGAAATTAGTTGGAACTCTGGCTCACCATTTACAGCGTGATTCTGGGCCAATCTTGCAAGAGCAGGGGGTCTTGTTTGTAAAATGTCATGGAAGATCCCACTTGTTTTTTTTATTTATTTTTATTTTTTTTATTGAATCATAGCTGTGTACATTAGTTCAATCATGGGGTACAGTGTGCGGGCTTCACATGCAATCTGAGATATTTTTATCAACCTGATTGACATAACATTCATGAGATTTTCTCGTTTACTATATGA
>CAUYON010019494.1:0-11724 GCA_963573935.1 Arctocebus calabarensis | reverse complement strand
AAACTTGAGAGAGACATATCTCCATCATTCCTTGGTCTGGTAACTACAGTGTCTTATGTTTGCACCTGCGGCCTACATAGCCTCAATGCTGGATAACCTTCATTATGAAGTGTTGTTTCTTTGTGTGCTTTGTGATTTTAGAGCTCATGGACTGTGGGACTAACATTTAGATTTTCTTATTAAAGAATGATTCTGATATCACCTAATGCCCATGAAAATAGCCCACATCACAAAGTCCCAAAGCTACTGATGCTGGTGTGAATGGAGAAAGAAGGGAATGCTTTTACACCTGTGGTGGGATTGCAAAATAACACAGCCTATCTGAAGGTGAGTAAGGAGAATCCTCAAAGAACTGAAAGTAGACCTTGATCCTGCAATCTCATTATTAGGTACATACTCAGAAGAAAGAAAAATAATGTCTCCATAGGACATTTGTACTAAAATGCTTATTGCAGCTCAATCCACAATCACCAAGATGTGGAACCAATCCAAGTGCCAAGTGCTCATCAACTCATGATGGATTAATAAATTGTGGTATGTGTATACCATGGAATACTATTCAGCCATAAAAAGGGGCAGGGAGAGAAGCAGCTACACAAATTGGGAGGTGGTGGGTTCAAATTCAGCCCCGGCCAAAATCTCCAAAAAAAAGAAGAAAGGAGCATGGAGCCGTCTGGAAGCCGTGCACCTCTGTGATGGTCACTTGTGGTTTTGTCCTCCTCTGCACGGTATATTTCACCTTTATTAAAGCCTTCACTGAGTTTACCCAGCAGAGTATCTCAAGTCCTTTCATTATTGTACCCTAAGTAATCACAGCCTGACCATTTAGCAGATACCCTCAGGGCAAAAGCTGCCCTCAGAACATATGTGCCTCCCAAGCTTCCAACTTTCCTGTTTTAAACCTTTTCAAATTTCTTATTTTCTTTCCAAAACAACTTTCCATTTAAAATATTTTAAAAATATATCTTATTGAGCACTTTTAGGTTTTTTCATTGGGAAGGTGATTAAGGATGTCCAATATGACTTGCTACCGAGGATAAAAGTCAGTGAAAATTAATGCAGGGGGAAAAAAAACACACTATATCTGAAGAAATGCCACTTTTTATTATCTTATCAGACACTATTAAAAATTAATTTTTACTGAAAAAAACTGCCAAAATCTTACTTGCATACCACCGCTGCAGTCGGCACGCACACACATACACACACACACACACACACACACAGTCCTGGTTTTTACTGTGGTGTATATATGATTTATGCACAGCAGAAATAATGAGGATATTCAGATTAGAATATTTTCAAAATATTCTTGTCATCTTTGTTGATTTTTCCAGATAACTTACCATTTAAACTTGCTTGATATTGGTTTTAGATTTTAACCCATATGAAATGGCAAATAATCAGGAAAGAAATTAGACCTTATGCACCATTTTCAACCTAAAGTGAATGAAAAAATACATCACTTTTTAAATACTAATAACAGGTTGCCATGAGAATCAAAATAAAAAATGATGATTGCCTTGGTAAGCTGGAATAAGTCTTAATGGAAAAAGAGATACTTGCTAGTTTAGATTGGGGATGGTGTAAGATAGAGCAGAAGAGCCAAAGGTAAGTTAGTCACATATGTTAAGTTCTTGTCTGAAATTCCCCCATAACCTGTACAAACACGTGTCATAATTCCATCTGCCATGTTCCATTGGCCAGATGGTGTCTATCTGGCAAAGAAAAAGGAATAGGTACTGTGTTGCCGATGCACCGACTACCTGCCTGGCTTTTTTTTAATTGGCACCTGCCCCTTGGTCAAGTGGTGGGTGGCGAAGCCCCGTGTCTGCTCTGCTGCTGAGTGGCTATGACGAGCCAGCCTCCTTCCAAAAGGTTCTAAGCTTCATTTCTGAGTTTAGGAGATTTTAGTTGGTTTCATTTGTAGAAAACCTGCAAGTAAACCTTTCACCTGAAAAAAAAGATGAAAGACAATTTCACATAGAGAAATCATCCAGGGACCCAAACGAGGAGCCAGCTGGAGATAGACTATTTAAAAATCTGTTCTGCTGGTTCTGATAACTTAAAAGGAGGATTAAAAAAAAAAATTGTGTGGAGCTCAGGTAGGATAAAATAAGGCTCATATTCTGGTGACTTTTCCCTTTGTTTTTGTGCCCTTCTAGTGAGTTAAAGAGGTCATTTTTTCCTTAAGAAATGTTATGAACTAAAAGAAATTGAAAATAATAATAACATTTCAAACAGAGTTTAGATGCCTTAATTGAATGGCTGTTAAAATAGAAAATCTGCCCAAAGAGCTTCGGATTGTGAGCAAAAAGCAGATGATATTTTAGCTTAAAACAGGATCCAGTTAAAATGCTCGTGAATTTCCAGTTTCCATTTATTGGCACAATGGACGATTAATGGCATCTGTTAGTAGAATTCACAAGTAATAGCTATGTCTGTACTAATAACCTCAATAACAAAATTAGTGATCATCAAATAGAGAATAGCTCCCATCTCTCTATTAATGCAATAATCAAAGGAGAAAGAAGGTCACAAAAAACATCAAAAATTTATTCTGAAGACCTGTGCTTTTAGTGAAAAATTAAATTTAATTCATGAAAAATTCAGAAAAACATCTGAAAATTTTAGGAGAAAAAGGTTGATATTTTATTATCCTGTGTGTTAAGAGCCTTAATTTCTTAGCACTTCCTCAAATTAAGTGGCACTGAGGAAAATCTGCCTTTAGAGTAGTAGGTAGAAAGGTGGTACATGGTGACTCTGTTGTAGGGGTTCAATTACATAACAATAAAGGTTTATAAAGTTGGAAGTATTTGAATCTATTACATAGAGTTTTGAAACCTATACGTGAAGAGTTCTTAATTTGAAAGTTATCAGGAATTATAATTTTACACTTCAGTGACAATATACATCAATATCTTAGTGCAGTGCCAACGGCATGTTAAATAATATCTGAGAGATAATGTTATCATTGACATTATTATTATCTTTATCATTATTAATGTCACGTAGTTAGCTAGATATGAACAAGGTGGATGGTGAAAATGGTTAGGCTATTTTGGATTGTTTTGGGCCAGGCTGACCTGAACTATTGTGGGGATGGGGTTAAGAACCTGCGGGTATGTTGTTATCAAACCTTGCAGGCAGGTTGTTTTGAGAACAAAATTAATGAAGACCTTGGGAAACTGCCAAGAAGCAGCTGGTACTTGTCAAAGTCATGCAAAAAAAAGGCAAAACTGGGTTTTCCACAGGGCCGACAGGCATTAGAAATGGGCTCAGCTTGCCATGAAAATCCTTAATAAACTTCCTTTTTCTTGCTAAAACTTTACTTGCTCTTTTCAATTATTTCGGTGACTATAGAGCCGCTGCAATACTCTACCATTCTGGTTATTGGTGTGTGTATTAATGCTACTTTTGGTACAAGTATTACTGTTTCAAGTACAAGTATTTGAAAATTCAGTTCCATTTTAGTTTTGAAAACACTGTTCATGTAGGAACTGACAGAATTGATGGAAATATGCTGTCTGGCAAGACAGATCCTACACCACCCTCCCAGAACCGCAGATCTGGTGGAATGTAACACCTTGCAACGTTGTCCATGTGGCCACGCATGTGCTCTAAGCACAAAACTGAAAACTCAAATTAGAAGCTAATAACTAAAAATGATATGAAATCATATAATCATGTATACAGTATATATATAATATGTAGCATGTGTATATAATAGGCATGCATATAGTATATATACATGGGACATATTAGACACATAAATGAAAAGTAGAATAACCTACCATCCTCAAAAATGACAAATTTGAAACTTTTTCATTTAGCACTGAGAAAGGGTAAACTATTGAGTGAGATGTCATAACTAATTATTTTATAGTTTAAAAGTTTATAGCATTTGTCTTAGTCATTTTGTGTTGCTGTAAAGAAATAATTGTCTGGGCAATTCATTAAGAAAAAGGATTCCACTACCACCTGCTGAGTTAAGGATTCTGGACCCTCTCTTGCAGGCTTTTGATATAGTAGAGGTGCTTCTGTCCCTCACTGGAAGCTTCATCCAGTAGCCTAGGAACTTCACCCTAACCCAGCCATCAGGGCAGCAATTGCACCTGCCTTTGGGAGCCAGAATGTGGTAGAACAGAAAGATAAATCCCAGATGATCATTAGGTAGATTTCAGGTAACACTATTCAACATACATGAAACATCTCATTAAAATAAATAAATAATTACCTTAAAATGGACAGAACATGAATTGGCACATCACGGATGTAGAAAAACTGACAAACTGGGCGAAGACTATAGTTCGGTGAGCAGAGTGCCAGCCATAAACACCGTGAGTGGCAGGTTTGAACCTGGCCCGGGCCTGCTAAACAGCAATGACAACTGCAAACCAAAAATAGCTGGGCATTGTGGCCAGCGCCTGTAGTCCAAGTTACTGGGAGGCTGAGGCAAAAGAATCGCTTTAAGCTCCAGAGTATGCCACGGCACTCTACCCAGGGCAACAGCTTGAGACTCTCTCTCAAACTCCCCCCCCAAAAAAGAAACAAGGTGGCACCTGTGGCATGGTGGGTAGGGCACTGGCCCCATATACTGAGGGTGGAGGGTTCAAACCTGGCCCCAGCCAAACTTCAACAATAACAAAAAAAATAGGTGAGTGTTGTGGCGGGCACCTGTGATCCCAGCTACTTGGGAGGCTAGGCAAGAGAATCGCCAGAGCCCAGGAGTTGGAGGTGAGCACTGTGAACTGTGTGATGACATGGCACTCTACTGAGGGTAATAGAATGAGACTCTCTCTCTAAAAAAAAAATTAAATAAAACTGGGTGGCACCTGTGGCTCGAGGAGGCGGGCACTGGCTCCATATACCAGGGGTGGCAGGTTCACCCCGGCTCCAGCCAAAACTGCAAAAAAAACCCCTGATAAACAGTTAGCATATGACACGATGCCCAAATTCATTTGCTACTAGAAAATATTCTTAGAAAACTCTAATTTTAACCATTGTGTTCACTGTAATTGAGCAGTTTCATTGAAGTGAATAACTTCTAATTTCTGTTTCTAACATTCAGTAATTCTTATATTTTCCTTGCTTAATTTAGTATAAGATTTCATAAATGATTCATTTGAAATGGAAATTTCTATTATTTTCATATTTTTCCCAGCACATGATTTTAAAAAATCTCACCTACATATGTGTGACATTTGCTTAATACATCCTATTTAGAAAAGTGAATTGTAGGATCTCACACCTATGAATATGCACTTAAAATACCATTTCACATTCTACTAAGTCTCCTGTGGTGTAAGCTGAAATTTTGAATCGGCAAACCTGTCATTAAAAGAGCACCCTTATGTCGTGTTTACAAATGTACATGTTGTCAATTAAAGCTGCCAAGTAGGGCATATCTTGCTGCTTAGAGAAATACTAGTTTTCCCTTTTAAAAATATTGTCATTACAAATTGAGTTCAGATTTTTTAATAATATAAATAATACAGACTATTTGTAGAGTAAGCTTCATATGTTAGGACTCAAAGTACAACTAGCAGGGCAGCGCCTGTGACTCGAAGGAGTAGGGTGCCAGCCCCATATGCTGGAGGTGGCAGGTTCAAACCCAGCCCCGACCACAAACTGCAAAAAAAAAAAAAAAAAAAGTACAATAAGGACATGAGCACTCACCCATCAGCCACTTTACAAAGTAAAACAAACTCATAGGGTGGTGCCTGTGGCTCCAGGAGTAGGGCACCGGCCGCATATGCAGGAGGTGGTGGGTTCAAACCCAGCCTAGGCCAAAAACTGCAAAAAACAAAAACAAATAAATTTAAAAAAACCCAAAACTCATAAGGTCCCATTTGTACTTCTTTCCTGAACTCATCCCTCTCCATCAAATCTTAATAAATTGCTGTGCACAACTTTAAATTTACTCTTCACTTATAGATAAAAATATAAGCTTAACACTTCCTAGATCATTTTTTTTTCACTTGAGACATCAACTGTATTTGTACCATACTATTTGTATGGGTTAGGGAACTTTGGAATGAGAGATTTAAAACTGGGGAGCCAGAGACCAGGCATTGCAGGTGCAAGGACCCCCTAGACTGCATGGTTCTAACCTTTCTAATGCTGCAATCCTATAATACAGTTCCTCATGTGGTGGTGACCTCCAACCATAAAATTATTTTCATTGTTACTTCATAAAGTAGCATGGTTGGGGGCACCACAACATGAGGACCTGTATTAAAGGGTGGAGGCATTAGGAAGTTTGAGAACCACTGCCCTGGAGCTCCTCATTCTCTTGTCCACTATTCACAGACACTGTGCCTAATTCTTCATAGTCCTTCTCTAGGGTGGCCTTGCCCTCTTGAGCCCAAGAACTCCTCTTCCCCATGCCCTTAATTAAATACAGTGCACCGACACCCAATTGGTATATGTCGAATGTGTGGCCAAGACGAGCCCATGCCACAGACATGGCTGTGGGATTGCTCTGCATGCAAACTTTTCACTAAAAGTTGGCCAGGTTGTCCCCAGGCACCACTGTTGGGAGCAGGAAGCTGATGCCAACCTTGGTAGCTATGAAACACCAATCCACAAACCAGTTGCTGCATTTGATTTTGATGTTGGTAAAGGCTGTGTTCACATCCTTTGGCACCACGTCTCCACAGTAAAGCAGGCAGCAGTCCATGTACTTATTTTCATCGTGCAGGTCGCACTTGACCGTCTGAATGGGGGATTCAAAGCAGGCACTGGTGACCTTTGCTGCTGAGAGCTGCTCACGGTAGCCCTTCTCAGCTGGGTAAGTCATTAGGAAAAGTAGATACAGAAGCAAGGCACCAGATTGTGTGGAACTCCATGAAGTCCATGTAGGGGACACCTTCAAAATGCAGTGGGGGGGCACCTGTGGCTCAAAGGAGTAGGGCACAAGTCCCATATGCCATGTGTGGCAGGTTCAAACCCAGCCCTGGCCAAAATCTGCAAATAAAAAAAAATAATAATGCAGTGAGGAACTGACGGAGGAAACATCTAGCTGATGAGCTGGCTGAGGTTGGGGTAGCTAGTGTTCTCAATGTCCGGGTTGTGGTGGCAGAAATCACAGATGGCCTCAAGTCTCAATATGAGTGCTTTGAGTGGTCATTAGGGAGTGATAGGGTTTACAACCACTGTGGAAACTTGGAGAGCTGGGCACATAGCAAACTCCAATATGGATTTCCTGCCATAAAAAAAATAGAGAGCCATTTCATTAACAGGGATGGAAAGTCTGAGCCAGTTCCACCTCAGAACTCAGACTGGGAACCCCTGAAGTCTGTTGCGCTGATCTTTCAGTTTTCATATTTGCTCCAGCACCAGATGGTAGATCTCTTTCCCCACTGTGAAGTAGCCGCAGGAAGAGTTGTTGGCAGCATCTTCCTTGCCAGCTACCAGGGACTCAGAGTAGAGAGTTGCCGATGAACGCCAGTTCTTTCCCCATCTATGATGGTTCACAAAGCTAGTCCGGTGTCTGTGCTTGCCAGCCCTGCTTCATTGAAGAAGGTGTCTAAGGAGTCACAGTCTTTTCACTGGGCATGGGTAAAGCATCTTCAGCTACATCCTTCTTTATATATCACAATAAGATTTTTATGAGAAATTAATTAAATAATATAAGAACTGAGTTTATTACCCAGTTGATTACAGGCTACGTGCTCTGCACATGCCAGCTAGCAGCAATGACAGTGTTAGTAATGGTATTAGAATTGAATCAAGAAGGGAAAAAATAGGATTAGTCACATATTTTCCTTCCTAAGGTATTCAGAAATAATTATTGATTTCTTAATTCGGTGTTTTAAGTCTCTAATTTTATCTGCCTTCCTATTGTTCGGGTCCCACTGTCTGCGGTTTTCATAGAGCCCCACCACTGCTTTCCCCAAATCCTCAGCCTTAGGGTACCTTAGCCTTGTTTATTCACTATCAATAGAAGATTAAGAAAGGAATTAAGATTACTTATCCTCATTGAAGATCCCCCCGATAGAATCTGAATAAACACACAGAGAGAAAATAAGATAACTATTATGAGAATGTGAACATCTATATAGGGTTCAATCAGAGGCGGAGACAGGACTCAGGCCAGGCAGGCAGAGGAGAGTGAGTATAACAGAAGGCCCACAAAGGGCAAGGCTGATAATCACAAAGGTCAGGCATAGTTGAAAGAGAAAAATATCCTCACCACACACCGTTTTGGGAGTGGGACACAATTATAAGAGGGTCTTTATCTAACAAATGCCATCAATGTAACCTGGTTCTTTGCATCCTCAATGAATCCTCAACAATAAAAAATAAAAAATAAACATATTGATAAACATGTAGGACATATTTTCACATTGATATGAGAGCAAAATTAATGAAAAAAAAAATGGAGACTGCCAGGACTACACACCATTGTGGTTACTGGTAGAAAGAAAGAGATTGGAAATTGAATGAACTTGGACAAGGCACTGAGACGGCTCCCAAGTCTCAGCTCTTTGAAAATGTCCCAAAGTCCAAGTTTCTGTGTAGGAAAGGGCATTGAACAGTAGCTTCGAGTTCAGACAAATGCTATCCAATTGCTGGATGGCAGCTGGAATTTGATGTGTAGCAACATAATGCTTACAGTGAGTTCTTTCGGAGCAGATCTGAGGTCAGCAATGATGACAGGTGACACACAGCACCTAGGATTAAGTGCATATGTTTAACCTAGATTATTTACCTATCAATTCACTTAAGAAATACTATTGAAACAAAGCATTTAATAGCCTTTTCTTTTGCACACAGATTCGTGTGGCCATGAATTCTGTCTAGAATTGAGATCATACATAACTTAAGGCTTATCATCAAAGAGCAATGATCAAGAAAGTAATTAAAACTCCTTCTTGGTTAACAGAATTATTTGGAAGTTGTGTAACATAGTGTCCAACATCAGATCATCCAGGTTTTAAATTGCTGAACATCAATTCAAGGTAGAATATCATCTTGACTGAATTCAGATCAGTGAACTCAGATATCCAGAGCTCTCTCCAAGTGTGTAGACATCAGGCCTGTAGAATTAAATGAATTTTAAATTCCACTGAAAATATAATAACCTCAGGGCTTTGTCCATGTCAATGAAGACTTCACTGAAGTTAACCTTGTAAAGGAGAGCTATTAGTAATTCAAAAGGCGTAGAACTAGTAAAAGAAGGGATTAGCACAAGTCTAGGTTATGGGGGGCATCAACAGAATTTCGGACTTTAGAATGATAGAATGTGGAAATCAGGCCTCCAGTGGTAAGATCTGTATGAGCTGTCAGGCTCTGGATTTCTAAAGGTTACCTAAGTTCACAATTAATTCTAATTTGCAGGACTTGTACCAAGCAAAAATCAGAAGGAGACAGAAGAGTTATCTGAGTCAGAGAATCCATCTAATTTGAAAAGTGGCCAAGAGAAGGATTATGCATTAAATTACAGAAAAAAATGCTATTCCAAGAGGGTGCCAAATCACATCAAAGTCATGCACCCAGATCACCTCTGACCTCATCAATGTTATTATGTCTTTGAACATTTCTTCTTAGTTTTTCTTGGCAGGATCTGTTTTTTCTCTACACAACTCTTGCATATTTATTTTCCAGGATTCTGACCTTCATCTATTTTTTCTTGTTTGCCATATTTGGCATTGTTTTATTTTAATCTATATCCTCTGACACACTGCCATAGTAATATTTATGGCCAATAGGCTGAGAGAGCATTGGTGAGTAGAACATAAGATAGACTCACTGCCAAAATCATTGATAGAAATCAAAGGTAGAAAATCACACTACCTTTCTGCAGATGGATTTCCAGTAGCTACACCTGTCTTCACTTGAAAAGGGTCCCTTTCCTTCAGGGTGCTATCACCTCTACCAGGATTAATAACCTCTTCATTAAACCAATAAATGTTTTTAATCTCATCTCTTATTCTCTGAAAAAAATCACATACCAAAAACCATTAAAAAAAGAAAACCAAACCAGTGTTTTACTTTAGGAATGCACAAATATCCATCTCTAAACACTATTCCAGGATAGACCCTCCACAACTATCTTCTGACCAGACGTTTATGTGCAACACATGTCAAAAAGTACTCAATTCTTTCAATCAAACATGTACATCTTTTTTCTGTATTTGCTTTTGTGGCAAATTATGATGCCTTATAGCTTATCTACCCAGGTGGAATGCTATTACTCACCTTTTGCCATTAATTTTAGCTAATAAATGACACCTTAACATGGAAATCTAAAACCCTCATTGCTTCATTCATGTCTCAAGACTTCGGTGATGTTGGAAGGTAAACACTGGCAATTGAAAACAAGTACAAAAAACTAGTTTTGTTAATCTTTTCAAAGACTGGAAAGGGTAAATGCTGGCGATTGAAAACAGGGACAAGCATTAGTTTTGTTAATCCTTTCCATAGACAAGGTTACACATTCTCTCCCAATTTCTTCCTACATGACTTAGTCTCTCAAGTCATTGGCTCTTGCCTTTAAGCCCCATTCTTCCAAGGAAGCAAACACTGTGCATGATACAGTCTTTCCTTGCTATGTCCAATATCCACTTCCCAATAGACATATTTATGTGTATTTGAAAAAACCACCCTCATTTTCCTCAGAATGCTCTTTTATATTTTCTATGAACAAGGGCTCTGTCTTGTTTATTATTATTATTATTGCCTTTCAGAAATTGTGTGTACATGTATGTGTGTGAGGGGGGTATTCTGCTTCCTTTGGTTATAAGTAAATATTCATTTTCGGAAGGGTTCAGTCTCAATCATCCTACCTCTCTCTGTATGTCCTAGGTGTGATCACATTCATGACTTCAACTGCTGTCTGTATGCTGCAGAATCCCCAAATTTCTACCTACGTCTAAGTATCTAAGTGGCATCTTTCTTTAAAAGTCACTCAAGTACTTCCAAATAAATGTGATCAAATTTTCATGGAGTATCTTCTTCTCTAAATCTACTATTTTTTATTTATTTTTATTTGTATTTTTATTAAATCAAAATTGTGTACATTGGTGCAATCATGGGGCACAATGTGCTGACTTCATGTACAATCTGAAATATTTTCATTGAACTATTTAACATAGCCTTCATGGCCTTTTAATCACATTATGAAGACATTTATATTCTGCATTTAGTAATTTTCACTTATACCCTTCTAAGATGCACCGTAGGTGTGATTCCACCAATCACCCTCCCTCCACCCATCTTCCCCATCCCTCCCCTCCCCTCCCTTGCCCATTTCCCCATTTCTTATGCTATAACTGGGTTTTAGCCTTCATATGAAAGCTATAGATTAGCTATAGTAGAGCTGAGTACATTGGATACTTTTTCTTCCATTCTTGAGATACTCTGCTAAGAAGAATATGTTCCAGCTCCATCCATGTAAGCACGAAAGAAGTAAAGTCTCCATAATTCCTCTACCTCTACTATTGCTCTAATATTGCTCTACTATTGCTCAGGTTGTGTTAACTACACAATCATCCTCCTACTTACACAAGCACAAAAGGCAGAAGTCATTCATAATTCCTGGCTCTACTTCTTTCCCTCCTCACAAAAACCCAATTATAGCACAGGAATACAGGGATAGGGGAAAGGGAGGGGAGGGGTGGGGGGAGAATGGGTAGAGGGAGGGCAATTAGTGGGAACACACCTACGGTGCATCTTAGCAGGGTACTGGCGAAACTTATTAAAGGTAGAGTATTAATG